>JANTPZ010005587.1:0-10872 GCA_025593235.1 Vachellia pachyceras
AAAAAAAAAAAGAGTGGTCCAAATGAGGATAAATCCGTTATTTACGCAGATCCACAGTATTATTGTTTAATCCAATCATCACATGATCTGATAAGATATATTATTGAAAATCTCTAGCATTGATTAATTATATATGCTATGATTTTAAGGTACCACATTACAGACTTAACTGAGAATAGTTTCTTTAGCTGAATATTTCATAACAATCAATCGAAAACTTTCGATCACTCGCAGGAAGAAAACGTTTAAATTTAAACTTTTGTGAAAGAGGGAGAGAGAGGAGTAATGAATATGATATTTAAAATTTGGATTGTCCATGTGTGTGTGTGTGTGTGTGTATGGTAAGGAGATAAGGAACATATGGTGCCACAAAATGCGTGTAGGCTTTTTTTATGAGAAAGCAACAAAGTAAAACATGTGACAAAGATGGTGTATCTTTCTTGGAATGTGTTTTTATCAAGAATGTGATTATAAGGGCACCTTCAAGTTCCAACTTACCCAAGGATTCTCATCCATGATCATGGTTAACATTTTTTGTATGTTAACCTTATACATCATTCTATTAGAGACAATTATGTTCGAGACATTATTAGATGTTAAATGTGAATATATTTTTTAGTGAAATTCAAAACTTCAATTCATTACGTTATAATGAACTAATTTATTCCATTATACTCAACCTCTGTTAGCGTGTGAATAGCTTTTTGTATAAAGAGTGAAGTTAACTTAAAAAATCTGTCTTGTTCTCACCACTCTAAGAAAAATTATATTATCTTGGGAAAATCTTCTTATTTTTTTTAATTTTAAGACGGTAGTTAATGTGTTCGTTTGGGAGTACTGTTACGCAAGCCGAAATAAATATATGAAGGAGATTATCTCATTTTATAGAAAAACACTGTTGAACATACTTTTAGGGGTTAATAAACTTTGCCAAACGGGTAAAATATGGTTGAGGTGGGGATCGAATCCCATAAATAGTGGCGCTAAGGGCACAGCATGTACCCACTAAACCCAAGGGTCATTTCCAGGGAAAATCATGTTGCATGCACTCACTTTTCTTACATTTTTAATTTTTTATATGATAAGATAAAGGTGTTTAGATTTAATGTTTTACTATATGTTAAATATGATTGTCTTTAGAATACGAATACCATAAGGGGGAAGAAAGACACATGTAAATAATGTTTTTAAATTTCTAATAATAAAAGCAATTCTATTTAAGAATCCATCAGATACTAAATATGAGTGTATCTCAACAACAAAAGAAAAATAAGGCTTACGTGGGTTCAATCTCAAAGCCTAGCTAGCAATCAATGGGAGTTGCATCAAGTGCAAGGAAATAATCCCATACTTTTTTATTTTTTGCCAACGGAAGAAGCCATTAACATTGAACACAACAAATATATAAAGTCTCAGAAAGTACCAAAACAAACAACCAATCTAAAGACAACCAAACTAGCCCAGGAGGGCTGGTCCGACTGGTTGTTCAGGGGAAGGCAAGGCGCCGTGTACCAGCCAGATCTTGGGCTCGAACCCTGGGAAGTCTCGGCGCACTCCGAGGCGACCCCGGATTAGTCTGGGTCCGAAAGGATCCGGGACAACGGGGCATGAAATGCCCTTTCATCACTCAAAAAAAAAAAAGACAACCAAACTAAAGACACAAAACTAGCCACAACCAAATAAACAAAGAGAAGACAAACATTAAAAGGTTCAACATTACAATAAGAAAAGCCTCTAGCATCAATAATCCAAAATGCCCTAGACTACGATGAATCTTGAGATACCCAAATAAAAAGGTAAGAGCCATTCCAAGAAGCTTTGACGAATCATCCAACTGTCAAATATGATTCCAATAGAATCCATAAATAGAAATGGTTCCTAATCAGATTCCAGGTCAATAATCATAATGATGATAAGACAAGCATAATCATCATGATAATAAGGGATAGTATCACTACTCCAGCCCAAAGAAGGCCAATGTTTCTATACACACTGGACAGTTCCATGTTTTGCCGACGTAAGAACAGTGTATCCATTCACACTAAACAAGCATATGTCAAGCCCTAGATGAATAGCATATACAAACTCATTAAACATGCTCGAGATGATGATTCTAACCTGGCCCTCACATTGCCTTACCTTAAGTTTAGCAACCACGAAAACCCTAGCCATTAACCCAAAGGAGAGTGCCTTATGCCCACCAAAACCAATCACAGGGAAGAAATCATCAACCATAAATTTAGCATTTTGACCTTCCATTCCTTCTCCTCTCCGCCTAAACACATTCCACATCAGTCTAACCAAACCAGAGATAGCGAAAGTAACACTCCTAATGAAATGCCCTGGTCAGACTAAAAGTACACCTAATCTCACTAAAAAGACAGGTCAACCATACTCAACTAGACGTATCCAACAACAAACTCAGCCAATCTACTCTTTTGCATACTCAATCCCTGAATCAACTATGTAGCAAATATTTGAGTATTGGGAGCGCTATTTACCTCTTGATCCCTAGCATTCAAGCTTTCCTTCTCTGAATTCCTCTACTCTACTTTCTTCCACCATAATCTTCCATCGATTTGAGATGCTAGACTTCCATTGGTATTCCATTGCAAGAAGAATGTAGAACCCCTGATCCCTGAGACCGTGCAGCTCCTTCTTCAACCCAAGCCCGTGCGCCAACATTATCATCATCAACTACAAGTTCCATTGACGCTACAAACAAGAAGACTCTGATCGAGACAGTATCGAAGGTTAATCACATCACATGGGTCTCAACCGTTCCAACGGTGACAACATTTAGGTGAGTCACCTCTCATCATTAGCCGAGCTTTTCCAAAGTTTCTCCCCATGACCTTGGAGGCACCCACCGGAGATCACTATAAGAGGTTGTCATCCCAAAGCAAATCCCACCGACCTCTAATCGACAATCCCCTCCGCCTCTGAACTCGCCCCCCTCAGGTAATCTTTGCGAAACCATGATCTTCAAGAACCATGACATAGGAACCCCAACTGCGAACCGACAATAGAAGATGACCAGATCCTCCAAAGATGGTTGTGTGAAAGATGACCAGAACGATTCTTCACGCCTAGCTCGACAACGCAAGAACAACTCCTCTTCAACATACACCGGGGAAGAGACGCCAGAACCCCACTCACGGTGAGCAAAAGCCCTCAAGTAAAGAGATGAGACACCTTAGAGAGGAGGAAGAAACCCTAGTAGAGGGAAAGTTGTGTATCCCTTTGGAAATAATCCCATACAATATCATGAACCAATCTTCAAATACTTTGTTAAAAGAAGTATTACATTTAGTATCGGATAGTGTTTCAAATAAAACTGTCTTTAATGAGTGTGAAGAGTAGTGTACGATCAGTAAATATTTCCCCAACACTCTTTGACCTCAAAGACATACACCTGATTTATTCATCGGAAAAAAAAGACATACACTTGATTCCAGTGAACTATTCGAATCCAATTCATCTAAATTTTTACATGTGAAAATGAATCAATCTGGTATAAGCATACATGTATCCTGCTTAGCTTGCCACTTCGTCTCACCGCTCATAATCCATGCGTTCTTTTTCAACATCTCTTTCAACTTTTCAACTTTCATGCAAACATCGCGACTGACTCACATAAAGATTAAATACCAAACATGACAAAACACGGAAATGTGAATCACATCGATTCATAAATGAGTGTGTGTATGTGTTTAAAAATGTAGAATACCAATCCTACATATATACGTACTTGACAAATTCTAATAATTTATTGCTTCTTTAATTGATTTTGTCTCTATATCGATCTTCTTTAATTAATTTATGAGCAAATGTATAGTATATAAAATGACTTCACCATAACCCTAACCTTCTCAGAAAACACAAGCAGATCGATCGATCGACGTCGATATTACAGCACAACAGAAGACAGAAGAGAGTTATTGATAAGATCGGTGATGAAGAGAAGCGGAGTGAGGAAGATGATGGCGCTAGTGGTGATAACAGCGACGATGATGGCGGGAAGAGTGGAGGCGCTGAATTGTTCGACGATAGGGACGTCGTTTTATATGTGTTTTCTGTACATGGAAGGTGATCACTTCAAGGTGCCGCCGCCGGAGTGCTGCGACGGCCTTAGGGTGGTGAAGAATGAAATCGGGCCGAAACAAGAGGACTGTCGAGCGGGCTGCGAGTGCCTCAAGTATGCGGCCACGTTGTTCCCGAACTTGCAGAAGGAAAAATCTGAGGCGCTCTCGGGATTCTGTCAAGAAGATCTCTGCTTCCCTCCGATCACCAGAGACACCGATTGCAGCCAGTCCCGCGGCAATCCGCCCAGCGCCAAAAATGAGTAACTTCAAACACTATCTTTTCAAATATAGTTAGCCTTCACACACAGGAGGAAGAAAGGACGATAGAGGGAAGAAAATTCACAGAGAAAATAGAAAGAAAAAATGAGTTTCCTCTACTTAAACGAGAAATTGGAGAGAAAATGATTCCATCACATTTTCTCTCTCACTTTACCCCGTCATACACGAAGAAAAAATAGAGGGAGAGAGCTCTTTTTTTATCTACTATCACAATCTTTATCCGTTTGATAACGCGGTGGAGAAGTACTTATAAGTATTTTCACACAAGTCGAGACAAATATATAGAGGAGATTGTCTCGTTTTGCGGAAAAACATTGTTGAATGTGATTATAAGTACTTATAAGCACTTTTGGCAATTTGGCAAACACTGTTTAATTTTTTAAAATTCTGACTAGAACTTTTTTAAAAGAAGAAATTTTAATATATATTATAATATGTAATTTATTTTTAATTATTTAGTAAAATTTCACAACCTTAAAAATATGATATATTTTTATCTAAATTATTTTGTTTTAAAATAATTTGATTTGAAATGATTTAATGATATTAATGTTAGTACAATTTTTTATTATCATATTTAATTTGATATTATACTTGATACATTTTAGAGATACTTTACTTGTTTTTCAAAAATGCTTTTATTTATGAAAGATGGGTGTAAAAAATGTGGAAAAAATATGTAACTAATTGACGGTAAAATTCAAAAATCACACGCATATCAAATGTTTAACAAACCCAAATTGAAGCTTATAACTAAATCCGGAGGGAGTAATTTTTTATAGTATTAATAACAATAGTTGTTTTTAAAAATTAATCTTAATCTGTCTAATGTTTTATCCGCGTTTAAAATTTTAATGAGTTAGTATTAAAAGATTGAAAAAATACTTTACAAAATTAAAGAACCAAAATAAGGCATCTTTTTGTTTTATAAAAAAGTACATACCAATTAAAATAATGTTTAATTTGTATGAAATAGTAGTGTTTTATACAATTTTCTTTCAAGGTTATTTTTGAAAATTTGCTGTTTTGTTGGGCAGGATTCATCGAGTTTAAAGTGCATATGGAGAAGAGAGGGGGAGCTGAATTGAAAAGGTTGAATGTTTTAGTATATTACAAATTTATACGTAAAGCACATCTTATGCCTTATAATAATAACATTATGAATAATTAATTGGATCAAGATCTCTCTATGTCTTAGCTCTTTTTTGTCTAATTAATAGAAATTAAAATCATCTTTGAAATTACTTTCAGCTTTTAAAAAGTGGATTTGTCAAAGAATGGCTTGGAGACAAAGCAGGCATGCTTTGTAAGAGTTTGTTTGAAAGTCCGTTTCAGAATAGCTTTTACGGATTTTAAGGTAAAATCTAAATTTTGGATAATAAATTTTGGAGAATAACTTTTACGATTACGAGGCAAAACCTATATTTTAAAATATTATGTTTGGGAAGTTATTGAATTTTACGGAGTTCGAGGCAAAAAGTGGGTAAGAAAGAGAAAAAAGTATGAAAGAGAAAATTTATTAGGAGAGGGTGTGTAATTTGATAAGAAAATAGCCTTTTTAAAAATTAAATTTTAAACCGAGGTTTTGTATTCAAAATAACTTTGTAGACAAATTTTTGTACTTAAATAAAACCTAGATTTTTGATCAAAACCTAGGTTTTATAACAAAATATAAGTTTTGTATAAAGGTTCCAAACATTAAAAAAAAAGGTTCCAAACAAGCGCTTCCGTACGGATATGGAATTCTTCAACAACAATCTTGTGTGAGGTTACAAAACCTAGATTTTATACGGAGAATCTAAACAAATCCCATTCATAAATAAACATCTTGTGTGAGGTACTACGAACGGCTATGGAATTCTCCAACAACAATCAAATATATTTATTAAAATACAAGGAATTGAAGAGGTAATAAATAGAATAATTTCCTATTATCTCTATATGTATTATAACTATTTTGCAAGGTTATTAAAATCGGACCGACCGAAAACCAGCAAACCGGCTGCTGGTCCGATCAGATTTGGCGTTTGACCTGGGTTGAGGTCAACCCGGGGTCAGAACGGTAAACCCGGTCAAACTATTCGGTTGGGTGGGTTGACCCGGTCAGATTTTTCTTTTTCCTTTTTTGAAATATTTTTTATTTTTTACAAAATTTTATTAGAAGGAAGGTGAATTTGTTAGATTAAAATGTACTATGAACAATAGAATCTAAGAAATATAAACCACAGCTTGAGAGATTATGATTTTCTTTATCAGTAGAAGGCATATATATACGTCCGAGAAAAGATAGGGGGTACTAAGATGAATGAGGACAACACAATTAATTATAGTGTAAGTCAAAGGATAAATCTATATACGCCATAGAAGAATAGAAGTTGGTATTTTCCCACCTAAGCTTCTTTTATACTTTCAATTTGTCGCATGTTGATTGCTTTTATGCCATTTGTAAAATTCATGGAGAACATTTTGGTGTTTGAAGGGGAAAAACAAAACGTGAGAAGGAAAAACTAAATGTCCCCTTATTATATATATTTTGATATTTTGTTAGGATGAATATTTTGAAACTGTAAATAATGTTGGATAATGATAATCTATCAGTAGATTATTGATTTGGTAATTATTATTTTGTAAACAATGGAATTCACTACTTATTTTTTAAATTTTCAATTTTAGGTAATTTGATTATATCAATGTGTGATAATATTTATTTTTTAAATTTTTTTATTCCTCACCGGTCTGACCCCCGATTTGACTCCAGTCTGATCCACTGATCTTTAACCCACTGCCTTATACAGTTCAGTCACCAGTCCGGTTTTGATAATCTTGCTATTTTCTAACTAGTTCAGGCATACTTATGAAAGTATTATATCTCACACTAAAAGAGAGAGAGCCAAATTTGGCCTGCTGTCTGCCATGTATATACCCTTAAAATCTGGAAATTCAGAATCCAGTAATATTAATTACAAATACATGAATGCTTTTTCTTTTATCTCTCACTTTTTTCAACTACATAATAATTCACCTTACCCTTAATATTTTCATACAACACAAAGATCAAAACAAATATTCAAAAAAAAAAAATAGTTGGCCATATCAGTCATGAAGGGTGGTGATGTTAAGATGGTTCTGACCATTATGGTTGGATTAGCTATTACTCATGGCTATGGAGAAGCCTGCACATGGTGCTGTAAATTGCAGCCATATGCAGTCACTGGTTTTACCTTGTGCACAATAAATCATAGGCAGGGATCCTAAGCCATCCACTGCTTGTTGTAACGGTCTCAACACTATGAAAAAGGAAGTTCCGACGACCGCTGATCCGCGTGCGACTTGTAAGAGTGCTTGTTTGATACAGTTTATGTACTCCTTAAAATCACGTTCAACAGTGTTTTCCGCAAAACGAGATAATCTCCTCCACATATTTACCTCGACTTGTATAAAAGTACTTTTTTACCGCGTACCCAAACGGATCCTGTTTTGTGAATGCGTCTTCTTGCGTCCCTGGCATAAGGGAAGACTTGGCCATGGCATTTCCCAAGGAGTGTGGTATGGACTTTGGTATTCCACCAATTTCTCCTTCAATCAAATGCAGCGAGTAAGAAAATTAGTTTATCGTGTTTTTGGCTCAATATTACCCCATTTGATTTTTGCTACAAAACATCTTCAACTATCTGACCAGAATAAATAAGTGGTAGTTAAATAGTTAAATTAGTTCGAAAACAATTTTATCTTAAATATACAAATATAAATTACATTTTGAGAGCAGGATGGGAAATTATAATATAAATTTTAAATAGGGGCAGCCTTAGGAAAATTTGATTCTACTTGATGACTTATAATAAGAATACACCACCCATTCCTTTTAGAAACTTCCTTATAATGGAAATGGAAAATAGCATCTCTCTCTCTTTCTTTTTCATTTTGAGTTAAAATTCATTGAGGATTTGTTGGGTTTGTTTTGCAGCATTAAGTAAATGAAGAGGGGAGATATATGATCAGTACGAAATTCCTTTTAGTTTTACAGGTTTCGAGATGGTTTTTATGAATTTTGAGACGATTTTTATGGATTTCAAAATAGTTTTATCCTAATTTACGTACACCGTTAGAAAGAAATTCTTCCCAAACACGCAGATGGTAAAGCCTAAACTTTTGCATAGAGCCGTTGATATCAGTATTAAGTAATTGGACCTGTCTCTTTATAAGTAGGGGAGTCCTTATGGTTCATATATAATCTCCACATCTAAAACTACGTACGTACTGATATGCATGAAAAAAACCTACATAATGGTATATATCTCATAATCTGAAATTATTTCGACACACAACCATATATATCAAAATAATTTTTTAATCAACAAAACAATCAAAAGGGACGTTACCGACTTTAAGAATCAATGATATACTTGTAGCATAACAGATATGAAAGCTTTAGGAGGTTGTAGATTTTTTTGATATAAACGGAAATAAAATAAAAAGACAAAACAAATAAAAAAAGACGAATTAAGTGACACCCGCTGCCTTAAAAAAAGCAATTGTAGAGGGTCTATTAAGGATGTGCTGTCCAAGAGTACTACCAAGTGCATTCTTTGCCATACAATCAACAGCTTCATTTGCATCTCTCTCGATAATTTTCAAACTGATATCTCAGTCCCGCTGGAGCATATATCATTTTTATCTCGCTAATTATGCTCCGTTCTTCATGAAGATCCGATACCTCATTCTGGATAAGGCTGATAGTTTCCATTGAGTCTGAGGTTAGAGTAAGCTTCTTTACTCCATATCTTTTAAACCCCACTAGCAGCTCCATAATTTCGCATTAAGTCAATCCTCATGGTCCAGACGATCATAAAGCCTTCAAAAATAAACTCTCCCATTCATTAGGATGCCACCACAAGTTGTAGTATCAGAAGCATAGGAGTAGGTACCGTCTATCATAACTAGTATACCGTCTGAAATATTCTCAGAAGAAAGCCGTCTGTCAACTTTACATCTACCATTTAAATTCACTCCACTCATTTTGGTGTTAAGCAAAGAATACAGTGGTTGTAGGCTTTAACTTACAAGAATTTTTGCTCGTATCTAGCCTCATTACCCCATGCATGTGCTCATTCCTTGCTCGTCAAATAAGCCGTTGGTTAATTCCATTTGGTTAGGCCGTTGTTAGCTTTAATTCTATTTGGCTAGGCTGTTAATATAACTACATGTTCATAATATAATTAAGAGCCAATTAATTTTTTTTGAAAAGATTAACTAATTTAATTAATTCAATTATATATTTATCATTTTTCTTCAAACTAATTTATATTACTTATAAACTGATATATAATTTAAAGAGGTATATAAATATTTCATAATGTGTTATAATTACGTAATTTGTTTAATTCTTTGAGCTTTAGGCCAAGGCAAGTAGTAAGTTGATCAGCGTAGATTTAAGTGCCTATTTGGAAATTCATTGGAAAGGTAATTTTACGAATTTCAAAGTAAATTTATGAAAAGGGTTTTGTCTAAACTTATGTGCAATACGGTTTGAACATGTAAACCAAACAAGCACTTGGTCAACATCATGTAAAGCAATAAAGTAAAGTTAAATAAGGTTTCTCAGGGATCACAAAACTATAAATAGTTTATTAGGGTTGCATCAAGTGAGTGAATTACATGGTTTTGGATATATGAAAATGATTTAATATAAGAGTAAGTTGATTTTTATATGAAAGATTAAGGAAGCAAAATACTCACTTAAGAATATTTATTTATGTATAAAATTAGATTATATATTAATTTTTAAGTAATATCTAATTATGGATTTTGGAATAACACAATATTAAAAGAAGTCCCATAATCTATATACAAAAAATCAACACCATATTAATTTGTTGTGCAAACAATAACTTAGGAATAACACAAAATCTTAAATCATATATATATATATTATATATTAGATTATTAGTGGTTAAAGTTAATATCATACTGGTAGACATCAAGAAGTCCCATAATCTATATATATATATATATAAAAGAAGCTATCATTTATATTTTAGTACAGGACTGTTTCATCAGAACATAAAAAATTAATTAATTAACATAAATGTATCATTATTTATAAATTACAATATCTTTTTAATATTTTTAAAAATGGATTTATTTGAAAAATTGAATAATAGCTGTCCATTTTTTTAAAAAAAATATTATTTCCTTCTGGACAGTAACGGTAAATTTAAAATAACATGTAATAATTGTAAAATTTAGGCATATCAGGACTAATTAGTATTGATTGAAGTGATCGGAGACCAAGACTTGATCTTTGACCAAAGGTTCTGAGCTTAATATCACGGGGCTGGTCTTTCGATCCGTGCGGCGCTTAGACAATCTTCACTAGAAGTTGCTAAGTAAGCCTATTTTCTATGAAAGAGGATGCTTGGCAAAGTTGAGGAAAAGGGAAAGCTTGAGGGCAAGTGAAAGAGCTTGGAGAATGTGAGAGTAGTATTGATTTTGAGA
Source organism: Vachellia pachyceras (assembly GCA_025593235.1). Taxonomy (NCBI): domain Eukaryota; kingdom Viridiplantae; phylum Streptophyta; class Magnoliopsida; order Fabales; family Fabaceae; genus Vachellia; species Vachellia pachyceras. The sequence continues at coordinate 10,860 of JANTPZ010005587.1, forward strand.
GAACTCAAGGATG
>JANTPZ010005588.1:0-11215 GCA_025593235.1 Vachellia pachyceras
TCTTGTTGACCTGTATTTTGAATAGGTATGCAACTGCAAGTGCACGCTCTGATGGGCTTCTGTTACTTTGTGGGGGGAGGGATGCCAATAGTGTGGTGAGTTTCTTATCCAGAATCAGACATTTCTCTCATTCCCTTGCTTATGTATGCTCGGAAATTCTTTCGTTATATGTGATTCAGTTACCTGAGTTAGTCCTCTTTTTTTTTTTTTTCACCTGCATTGCCAAACCCTCATTGGCTCCGTTTGGATAGCCCGTTAAGAAAACGGACACAGATTCCGAAGCAGTTTATGTGATAGGAATTTTGTCTCGGTAAGCGCACCCGTTGGGCAAAATGGCTTACCAAACAAAGCCATTGTATATATGGCTTACCTGTATAATGGGTTCTCTTATTCATCTATCTCTTGCATAATTAATTTTCTTTGTTGTATCTTTTGCTAGAATGACTGATAGATTCTGGCTTGCCAGTAAGAAATCCTCTCAAATTGCTGGAACCAACATTTATTTTCCATACATGTTACGATCTACTAATTTTTTTCTCAGTGCTTATGTTATTGATTTTTTTAATCTAAGAAATAAAATGACCAATTCAGTAGTAGTTGTAGTATTCTTTTGGTAATTGGAGTTGAAATCCAGACTCGACCAACTCACGCAAGTAGTCTAAGACATCATATGAAAATTCAGTTTATATTGAGCAATTTTACATGTTTAGAATGACTTGTTCCTGTTGGCAAAAAAAAAAAAAAAAAGAATGACTTGTTCCTGTTAAATATTTTTTCCCTTTATTTTTCTGTTTAACAGACGTATTTTCATATTAGCTATCAGTTTCACACTAAACAGTACATGTTTGTGGTTGCTGAATTTTTTATTTTGGGCACGTCAATCCTTGCAGCCATTGGCAAGTGCATATGGACTTGCAAAGCATAGGGATGGCCGGTGGGAATGGGCAATCGCCCCCGGTGTTTCACCATCTTCAAGATACCAGCATGCTGCTGTAGGGTTCATTTCTCTTATTTTATTCTCTATTTACTTAGTTGATTATATCTTTAAGGATCATAGTTTGCTTGCTTCAATGATTTTAGGTATTTGTTAATGCAAGGCTACATGTATCTGGAGGGGCTCTTGGTGGAGGACGGATGGTAGAAGACTCGTCAAGTGTTGCAGGTACTTGATAATGGACTCATGGTGTTGCTTTCCCAAAATTTCTGTTTGTTGGAGGATGCTTGTGGGTTGTAGGCTCTGGTTCCTGGTGTTATAATCTAGTTTCTATTAGTAATGCCCTTGCTTTCATTCTTCTGCCTCCACTCTCTTGTTTATATTTATTCTTTGTTGAACGTTCTGACGGGAGTTTTTTTATTAAATGAAATAAAAGAGAACAGCTATTAGTTATAACAAATATTTTATGTACTTCCATAAATATTTCATGTTGTTATGAGGGATGTTTAATTGGGGTTGTAGCCTTTAGCGATTTATTTCTAACCAAATGCCCCCCTCCAAGTGATCTTGTACTTTTAATTAAGATTTAGTGATGTGCCAATGGATTTTTTTAAATAATATTTTTAGGGAAAATATTGGTGTTGATATTTCTCCTGTTTGCAGTGTTGGATACTGCTGCTGGTGTTTGGTGTGATACAAAATCTGTTGTTACCAGTCCAAGGACAGGGAGATACAGTGCTGATGCAGCTGGTGGGGATGCATCAGTTGAGTTGACCCGGCGTTGCAGGCATGCAGCTGCTGCTGTTGGTGACCTAATTTTTATTTATGGTGGTTTACGTGGTGGTAAGATAGCTATAAGTTTTTGTGTACTCTCTTGCTGGATTATTAGTTGTTATTATTCTTATTTGATCAACATCATGAGACAGTGTGATTGATTTAGTTCCTTAATCTGCATTCAAATTCAAATGACAAATAAAAAAAGAAAGGAGAAATCATGGGGATGCTGGGGAATACCTCACAGGTAAGAGTTTAATGAGAAAGATGAAAGGTGTATAAGCTTGTGGCGATCCTAATCAAGTAGCACAAGCTATTCTGGTGATGTAAACATGCCCAAGCACAAAGCCCAAACGGAAAGTTAACAATACTATTAACATGTTGACATTTTCCCTCCTCATCTAAGAGGATCTCTTTTGTCTTTACCTTTTAAATTCAGCTTATTGCCTTAATTGCTAGTAAATACTTGTTCATCTTTCATACTGAGATCTCTGATCATGGGCAGGATTTTGAATATGAATGCTTTAGTTAGTTTTGTGGAATATAACACTCCCCTTAAAACTAAATTTGGTTATGAGCGTTTCTACTGCTCGTTAGCCTGGCTGATGATAGTGAGTTGTTTATCCTGCAGGAGTTTTGCTGGATGACCTACTTGTTGCTGAAGATCTTGCTGCCGCTGAAACCACAACTGCTGCTTCACATGCTGCTGCAGCTGCTGCAGCTAATTTACAAGCAGGATGTATGCCTGGACGATATGGATTTGATGAAAGACCAAGGCAAACAATGCCTGAAGCGGCTGCTGATGGTGCAGTTGTTCTAGGCAATCCCGTTGCCCCCCCTATAAATGGTGACATGTATACAGATATTAGCACTGAAAACGCCATGCTACAGGGGTCTAGGTAAGATAATTGTAATTGAGATTGTATTTTAGCGATTGATCTTTAGTTGTTTGGTTTTGTCATGTATCGGAAGAACTTTGAACAGGCGTACTAGCAGAGGTGTTGAATATCTAGTTGAAGCATCAGCTGCTGAAGCTGAAGCTATCAGTGCCACATTGGCTGCTGCTAAGGCACGGCAAGAGAATGGAGAAGTTGATTTGCCAGACAGAGATGGTGGGGCTGAGGCTACTCCAAGTGGAAAACCTACATCTTCTTTGATTAAGCCTGATTCTGCAGTATCAAATAATATTACTCCTGGAGGAGTTAGACTGCATCATAGAGCTGTGAGTCACTCATTTTATTCCCCAAAATGCATTATATAATTGAGTTTTCATTATATATCTTTAGCTCATTCTGATATTAGCTAGATTTTTCTTTAGGTGGTTGTTGCTGCTGAGACTGGTGGAGCATTAGGTGGGATGGTTAGACAGCTTTCCATTGATCAGTTTGAAAATGAAGGCAGGCGGGTCAGTTACGGGACTCCAGAAAATGCAACTGCAGCAAGAAAACTATTAGATCGGCAGATGTCTATTAATAGTGTCCCGAAAAAGGTATGAATTTATATAAATTATTAACCATCGAGCATCATCCAAGTAACAGAATAAGTATGAATGATATTATAATATATGAAATATGTGCTCTCAGTTATCCCTTTTCTGTTCAGGCCCAAAACATCTGATAAGTCAGGTCCTATCATAGGAAACATTTCAGTAATGGGTTTATTAATTAATTATCTTGCCCTGTCAGATGTCATGGATCTGAGCTATCACATGTTGGAAGTTGATAGGATACCAGATGGGAAACGGTTAATAGTTTAGTTTATTAGTTTATTTTAATTATTTAATTATGTTATGGGTCGGTTTATTTAGGAGTTAGTCACATGAGTGGGATCATGGAGCATCCCACAAGTGCACATGTAGGCTGTCAGTTATTTCCAATCCCCCTCTATAAATATTCCCAACCAGATGTAAGCAGGCATGGAATAAATGAATAAATTGATATTGTATTTGAGATTAGAGATTCTCTCTTCTTTTGGCTTTTATTCCCATCCATTAAGTGAGATGCTTGCTTAATAGAGAGAGTAGGAAAGACTGATGAGTACCTAGATCCTGGGTTCTCATCATTTGGTATCAGAGCCTTCGAACCATTAACTTCTCTTTCGCATAGTCCACTCCAACATTCACCTACTGTCCCAGTCGCTCGTTGCAAAAAAAAAAATTTCAATTTCCATTCCAATCTCGTTGTCCGCCCTGTCCGTCGCCGCTACCCTCGTCGTCCACTGTTAGAACCCATCTGCTCCTTTCGAAGTTCCGTCCCAAGCCCCAGATGCCACGAGCCATTCTGCTTTACACGAAGACCCAACGCCATGATGAGCTGCGACGAAACCTGCCCCTCCGTCACTTGTGCTCCGCTGCCAGTCCCGAGAACCGTTCACAGAGCCTGTTCGCCATCGCAACTCGCCCATCATCCCGTCTCCAATCGTCACACTCGCGGCTTCCGTCCTACTCGTGCGAACCTGTTCGCACAGTTCGCGTCTCAGGTCGCCGAAAGCTTTGCCCAGTCCCGCTCAGTCGCCCTCGTGAGCTTAGTCGAGATCTCAATTCCCGTCGGAGTCCCTGCAAGCTCAACCCGGTCTCAATGCCCGTGCTCGTCCCATGTTCGTTGCCCAGTGCTCATTGCCAAACCAGTCGCGTCAGTCTATGTTCATGCCTTTAAAAAAAAATTCCACCTTGAGGGCAAGGTGGTTTTCAAGGGAGGGAGTAATGATAGGATGCCAAAAAAGTAGGGAAGCAGTTAATGGAATTATTTTTATTATTTAATAGTTAGTGGGTCAGTTTTTAGGAGCATTATCAGATTGTTACTTAGTGGGAGTTAGTTGTTTAATTAGTGGGGGTGTTCATAGGTCAGTCATGTTTATGGGTCCTACAATGTAGGGAGTTAGTTGCATTTCTATTGTTATAAATAGTTTGGCCTACTGTAATATTGTTCACGGATGAATTGAATGAATAAGAATTTATATCGAGTATTGGAGATCCTCCTTTCCTCTTGGCTTCTTTTATCTCCCATTAAGTGAGATGATTGCTTAAAGAGAGAAACTAGAAGAGATTGATGAGCACCTAGATCCTGGGTCTCATCAAAAGTTAAAGCAATGGATTGTGGACTAGGTTTATTAATATCCGATGGCTCATGTTATGTGAGCGCCATTTTCTTTTCATTGTGGACTAATTTTACCTGTTATGTTACATGTGCTTCATGTGGCTGTTTTGGGCTCAAATGGGATAATTTTGCAACGCTACTTTGATTTCTAGAATTCTCATGAAAACTATTGGAGTAGGTATTTTCGATTACAAGATTTGTATGTAAGCCAGGTCAGCATGGGGATATAATATTGGTTTTATTCATGGGCCTGGTGGATCACCACACCTTGATTGATGGGTCCACAATATGTTGGGCTTGAGCCCAAGTCTCTGTCCCAAGCCTGACCATCACTTGAACTGGTGTAGCAGCACTAGCTTACGTTCAGAGCCTTATTTCTGCTGTCACCTGTGCCTCTTTGCTTTATCTTTGTTTTTGTATCTTACGGAGATTCCTCAACTTTCAGGTCATAGCACACCTCTTAAAGCCCCGAGGCTGGAAACCACCAGTTCGCCGGCAATTTTTCTTAGACTGCAATGAAATTGCAGATCTTTGTGATAATGCAGAGCGGATATTTTCAAGTGAACCAAGTGTCCTACAACTTAGGGCACCCATTAAAATATTTGGTGATTTGCACGGTCAGTTTGGGGATCTTATGCGGCTTTTTGATGAGTATGGTGCACCTTCAACTGCTGGTGACATAGCGTAAGTTTCCTTAGCACCATAGATGGCTTCAATTTGGGCTCATACTAATTAGTTTATGTTTTGAAATTTATAATAAAAAAATTTACATATCATGATTATCTCATCCTCTTTCAAATATTATTTACCTGGCATTATGTTTTGACAACTAGCAAAAGACAATCCACCTTGGTAATGATTCTTGTGTTTTCATACTAATCATCCATAAAATGTCTGGTTAATATAAAAAAAATGTCTTATTTCTGGTTTCTCCTTTGAAGGATGTTGCTAGCCTAAGGCTATAAAGCAAGCCCCTATGGGGTTTTGTTTCTCTTAGATTCTCTAGAAACTTCAATATTTTAGTTGAAAAAGGGTCTTTTTATTGTTTTACCCAAAAACAATTTCTTTTTTTGTTAGTGGTGCATTTTCATCGAAGATTTTGTATTACATAATATTCTACTCGGACAATTATAACAATCATGAATAAGCCATTCAATTCTCCATGTTGCTAATCTGTATAAATGACTGTCAGATATATCGATTATCTATTCCTAGGAGATTACGTTGACCGAGGCCAACACAGCCTGGAAACTATAACCCTTCTGCTTGCCCTGAAGGTATTCTGGCTATTTGGTTTCACTTTCAGAGCTTTTCTGTTCTTTGTTGAGCTCGGAAGCCTAAGATTTTTGCGTGCTTTTGTGAATACAGGTTGAGTATCCAAACAATGTGCATTTAATACGTGGAAACCACGAAGCAGCAGATATTAATGCCCTTTTTGGCTTCCGGATTGAGTGCATTGAAAGAATGGTAAGGAATTTTATGTATTCATTCTAATCAACAAGCTCCCGAAGCTCTTTCTTGTTATCATGTTAATCAAGAATCTGGTTTGACTTATTGATCAGGGTGAGAGAGATGGAATTTGGGCATGGCATCGTATAAACCGGTTGTTTAATTGGCTTCCTCTAGCTGCTCTAATTGAGAACAAAATTATTTGCATGCATGGGGGTATTGGTCGTTCGATAAATCATGTGGAACAGATTGAGAACATTCAGCGTCCAATTACAATGGAAGCAGGGTCAATTGTGCTCATGGATTTGTTGTGGTTAGTCCATCCGTTTATTATCTGTATTTTTGTGACCAAATGTTCTGTCCATTCGGAAAAGTGACTGAGATGTTTATCCCTAGGTCTGATCCAACAGAGAATGACAGTGTGGAAGGGCTACGACCTAATGCTAGAGGTCCAGGGTTGGTTACTTTTGGGGTGAGTGTTCATTACCTGTTGCTTTGAATCACGTGAACATTCCATGAAGTAGGCAATGGTTATATCCCCCACTTTTTGTGCACTTGGAAGAAGGCATAAATCAAGGCTATCATTTTCAACGGAATTCATTGTTTTCCACAAGTTCTTTGTTTTATATTTGTTTGACTTGTTTATATTGCAGCCTGACCGTGTCATGGAGTTCTGCAACAACAATGATCTTCAGCTGATTGTTCGTGCACACGAATGTGTGATGGATGGTTTTGAGCGTTTTGCCCAGGGACATCTCATAACACTTTTCTCAGCCACAAACTACTGCGGTATGTTTCTGACTTCTACTAGGACACGATTCTTTCCATATTGGATCATTTACCCTCTTAAATCTTAGAACGCCCCTGTTCCAATAGGTACTGCCAATAATGCTGGGGCAATACTCGTTTTGGGTAGAGATCTTGTCGTGGTTCCTAAATTGATTCATCCATTGCCACCTGCAATTTCTTCACCAGAAACATCACCAGAACGTCATATTGAAGATACATGGATGCAGGTACGGATGTTTTTTTTGTATACTATTGGAAGTGGAGTATTAAAGTGAATTGTAACTTTACAAGTTTCGTGTTGCTGCTGTTGTACTCTATTTGATTCATGGTATCAAGTTCTTCTGGATTTCATTGTTCATATGGACAGGAGTTGAATGCTAACAGACCGCCAACACCAACTAGAGGCCGACCTCCGGTGGCAAATGACCGAGGTTCTCTTGCTTGGATATAATTGATCGATAAGATTGTCCCTGATACTTGTGCATTTCTGGCTTGTGCTATCGCCTGGTTCTCTGGTGTTCTGTATATAGCATGATGCCATTACGGGGGCTTGCCAACTTGTACTCTCAATTCTGCAGGAAGATCAAAGGCTTTCATAATTTTGGTTTTTCACCATTAAATTAGCAGTCCCCATGAGCAGGATACTAGTTCCAGATGCAGGTTGATGGCTGCAGCTAGGCTTACTTTGGCAAGCTAGAAGTTGGAGTCGGGGTTCACCCACATGACACCCCCTTGTAAATTGAGCCATAGGCAAAGTCAAGGTCACGGTTGTTTCTTATGGTTTGGTAGTTCTGGCTATTTTTATCATTTATTTATACATATTTTTCCCTCGTCCTTGGCCTGTTGTTGTTGTTTCTTTTTTTCCTTTCAAGAGGACAGGAGAGCTTTTTTATGTAATGGTGAGATGTATAAATCAAAGATCATGGGGGGTCCATTATTCATGTATCATAAAGGTGCTGCTTTGTGTAATTCTCGTCCTTGCTCTGTACGACTATTGTGTGAATTAACATATTCTGACGGAGGATGTGAATTTTGATCAATAGAATTTCATATTGTATGCTTTTGCTTATTTATAAATGATTGGATTGTCTTTTATCGGACGTGCGGAATAACTTGCACCAACGCAAGAGAATGAAATTGAGGATAAAAAGTCCCGCTGGCTTCCAATTCAGGGTGAAGGGCCTAGTTGAGGGGTTGTTTGGATTAGTTTTTGTGAAAGAAACTTTTTATGGTAACTAACGTTTATAATTGAAGTTGTGGCAAAAATTAATGTAATTAATGTGCGTTTATATTTAGGTAAGCATTTTCAAAAAGTGAGTTTGATAATAGCATATCTAGTTATTTTGTTTCTTTTTGGTAACGATCTAACATTTGCAAAAAGTCCTTATTGATTCATGTTAGAGGATTCAACAGTTCTTTATTTTAAAAATGTGTTTTTTCCTATTAAATACAATTATATTTAAGGTGTTTAGACGTGGGACTTCTCTTCGAGTGAAAATTCGAATTTTTGATCCACAAGGGATTCAAAATTATTATGTTGGTCGATGAGGGTCAAATACAAGGTTATTAAAACCGGATCGGTGACAGAATCGGATAAGGTAGTGGGTTAAGGGTTGGTGGGTCAGACCAGAGTCAAACCGGGGGTCAAACCGATGAGAAATAAAAAAAATTAAAAATAAATATTATCACACTTTGACACAATCAAACTATTGAAAATTTCAAAAAATAAGTAGTAAATTCTATTATTAACAAAATAACAATTACCAAATCAATAATATACTTATAAATTATCTATTATCCAACATTGTTTACTATTTCAAAATATTCATCCTAACATAATATCAAAATATATGGTAAGGGACATTTTGTTTTTCCTTCTCACGTTTTGTTTTTCCCCTTTAAACACCAAAATATTCTCCTTCATGTATTCTATAAATAGGACAAGAGAAATCAACATGTAACAAAATGATAGTATAGAAGGTTAGGTAGGAAAATATCAACTTGTATTCTTCTGGGGTGTATATAGATTTATCCTTCGACTTACACTATAATTGATCGTACTGTTTTTATTAATCTTAACACCCCATATTTACTCTTGGACATATATATGCCTTCCAATGATGAAGAAAATCATAATTCCTTAAGCTATGGTTCATTTCTTAGCTTCGATTGTTCATGTCCCACTCTAATCTAACAATTTCACCTTCATCCTAATAAATTTTGTAAAAAATATTTTTTTAAAATTTAAAAACTGACCGGGTCAACCCACCCAACCGGGCGGGTTGACCGGTTCACACCTGGGTTGGCCGGGAACCCCGATTTGACCGGGTTGACCCCAACCCGGATTCTGATGCTCGACCGGACCGGATCAGTGGCCGATTCGCTGGTTTCCGGTCCGATTTTTATAACATTGGTCAAATACAACCTCCCTCTCTCTGCCCATCTGAACTTGAATCATGATAATTTTTTTTCGTAATATTATAAATATCAACAAAATATATATTTACTCGTGATATTTTGCTTTGAAACATGAGTGATGTAAGCGCGCCCACCTGAAGAAAAGGCAGCAATAATGTGCTCATTTTGAGTTGAAGTGGATTATGATGTCAGTGTCCCTTCTATCATTGTTTAATCACATAATCGTAAGATTATTGCCATGCTGCTCAAATCTCAATAAAAAAGGAAAAATTATCCAGAGATCTCAAGTAACAGAATTAACCACAGAATGATTCTAAAGATTCAAAAAATTACCATAAAGTCCCAGGAGTAGCTGCTGAGGTTGTCATCAACAAACTTACTAACATTCATTAATAACCTTAACAGCTACTCCTGAGACCTTATGATAATTTTGTGAATCTTTGATATCATTTTGTGGTTAATTTTATTACTTGCGACCTTTAGGTAATTTTCCATAAAAAACGATACCCCACACGCTTGCCGCCATGAGTTCTTTTCTTCTAGATTAATGCAGATATTAAATCATTAATAATAATGATAATGATAATAACAATAACAATAAATGCTGGCATTTATTGTTATTAATTAAGAGAGACACGGAAATATGCAGAAGAAGGTCTCTGTTCATACTGTTTGGGGATCATGAACATCACACACACACACATATATATATAGTATTGGTTATACGTAGCAGTCACTGTCTAAGCTTATGGCTGAAGCAAAAACAGATCAGAGAGGAAGATCATCATGTTTCCAAGAAAGAAGACCATAGAATCTGGACATGACCCAATTTCCAGCCTCATTGGCTCAATTCTCATAAAAGCTTCCTAATTCAAAAGCAAGCCTCCTTCGTCATTCTCTCCCAGACAACAAGGTCCACCCAAGTCAAACATGACTTCACCTCCTTTTTAATCATGCTCTCTCTGCTTTTTTTTCCTTTCTTACTTTTATTAAATTCTAAAAATACGCTGTAAGTCTTAACTATAAGGCATATAGATATTTCCATATTTATAAATCCTATCATTAAACTTTTTATGTGAATATATAATGTTGCTTTCTATTTGTTATTGTACAAGCTTTATTTATTGTGCAGAATGTGTTCTAGATGGGGTTAAATTAGAAAATGTTAGATTTAAAAAAGAGTTAATAAAGTTTAAATTTTTTCTTCATTTTAATAAAATATGTTAGACATCTTCATAAAAAAAATATACACTAAGACATGACTTATAAATAGGATTGCATGACTAAAAGAGAAGGCTTCAACTAGGTTTATGCGTGAGATATCAAGGGGAGAAGCCAGGAGACAAACCATCGAAAGCCTTATCGGTGGGAAGGCGTTCTGTGTTTCAACCTAAACTTGTCTCCTCAAAATATTTTTTAAAATTTTAGGGCCAAACTCTTCATGGCAAGAGCAATCAGGGAAAAAAAAAAGAGAGAGGCAAGATGAATTCACAAATATAAATACATATTATATTAATACCATATATAAATATGACACTGTTTAAGTCATTTCTTTGATATGACAAATTAAAAGTATCACTCTCTCTATCCTTCTCCGTATCTTTTATTTGATGACTTCTCCCTGAAAGGGTGGAACTGGGTAGGGAGAAACTGATCACGGAGTAATTAATAATTGGAGCAAATGGATTTTTGTGAATTGGCTGTGGGGCCACATGAGGTTTTGTGATTGTGAATTGTCTAATTGTGTTTATGTGAC
>JANTPZ010005589.1:0-13559 GCA_025593235.1 Vachellia pachyceras
GCTGAATCTAACACTCTAAAGTATTTTGTAACTCATCTAAAATTTTGAAGTATTTTTTTCAACGCCCTAAGTTGTTTTGTTGTTCACTCAGCACTTTAAAATATTTTAAAAAACTAGTCTATTGAGTAGATAAAATTTATTGAACTTATAAATCACATATCATCTGTGAGACTCCAGACAAGCAACTCATAATAATTAACCATCCTATTACTCCTGTCTCAATCATGATGCACACAATATTCAGTTGATCCACGCCAGCTTTGGCAACTTTCAAACACAAAACCAGTGGATTTCACATGTTTCTTCGTCTCTTTTGGCGACAGATTGCGGGTAAAATTTGGTTTTAGCGATAAAGAAGTCAAATTTTGCTTTTGGGAAGTTAGAAATTAATCATCCGCAGACATGAAACTAAACTATAATAACCAACTAGTTATGCCATAGTCTATCTTAATGAACTAGCTTTATAGGTCTGCGATGGAAGGAACCAAATTACGGAACGGTCATGTTGTAGGGACATAACTTTAATGCATTATCCGTCGGCCAACAAGATGAAATAAAAAATTAGGATTATTATTATTTAAGTATTATCATTTAAATAGGATCTAGTTATTGAAGAACTTAATACAATGAATATAAAGAATTTTGCTTAAGTTTCTCCTTATGATATAGACTATACTTGATATCAAGTTTTTCAATAACACATCTTTTTAAATAATATCATTTAAATTTAAGCAGACATTGAAAAAAGATGGGATGCATGGTCATATGCTATTGAAAAACTTGATACAATGAACATAAAAAACTCTCTAAATTTTCTTCATATGATGTTTTCACAAGGATTATAAAAAATTATGTTGTAGGTTTAGTTCTTACGAAATTATTCCATCAGAACCTATAATGGAAAAAGATTGTTAAGATTTTAAGGAAAAAATATCATAACACCAGTCTGGTGATTATATTGTGAGATTAAAACTGATTTTTTTTTTTTTGTAAAAATACACGGCATTCCTCACAAAATTTTAGAGTTTGATACAAATATATTATATGCAAAGAAGCATTTTCCATTTACCAAAGTGATGATCACCACAATATTTCACAAAGATCTCTGGCAGCCATATAATCAACGTCATAAGAAAATTGTCAAGCAACTTTTCCTGTCCTGTCTTTTTCATTTTCTTGGAATGTCTAGGAGAATATTTTTTTAAATATTTTTGAAAAGTATTCTCACATAAATTTCTAATGAGTTATAAAATATTTTAAATTTTTTGACTTAATAAATCATACCATTCATTACCCAAAACATGAATGATATTTTAAGTATTTACGAACATTTTATTATGAAAGTTAATTACCAATTTATTCCTCCATTTTCAGAAAAATTCTCATCACAATATTGACAATTTTTGCAAGGGTAGCACTTAAATTCTAACAAATTTTAGAGTTTAACTCGCCAAAAAAATATAAACACATGTTTCATCGTTTTTTTCTATAGCAACATATATTAGCAACATGTATTATACTATGCGTCTCACCTCCCGGAGGTAACCTCATGACTAAAATGCGGTTTATAAATTTAAAGGGTTTTTGCATCAACATGTAAGTTAGGATTGACTCTCCTTTTAAACTTGTGCTCATAATAGTAGAGCTTTCACGGAGAATCCAATGTACACGGAGAGGGTTGCTTACGAAAAATTTTCATCAGCTAGAGGTCGAGTGAAATTTTATGGAGTAAACTCTTTCGAACTAGGTACATTGTTATAAGTCCCAATTTAAGGAGTCTCACAAGTGAATGATGCTAAGATCGTCAAGGGATGAACTAGAACCTTTAAATACAATATATACAGGCACACCTACATAGATTGCATGTAGATTACTTGCTTTTAAAACTTTGATGGTTGAAATCTAACATGGCAGTGACACTGGCTTGAAAAAGTAGACAGCAAAGCAATCCCACTCACACTGAAACGAAGGAAAAAGTTCTATAGACAATTTCATTAAAAAGAGGGCTTTCTGTACATTAAAAAAAGGAAAATTGATCGAAGGAAATTGCCAAACTGATGCAAAGTTCCATGCACGAACACAATTTATCTACAAAACATGATGTGAATTTACACATCATCCCACATGAGAGAATTAATGTTACTACTTTATTAGAATCCTCTAGTGTCCTTGTTTGACACACACACACATGTATACTTATAGTGTCCACGTATGTGTGTGTATATATATGATGTTTCAGACAGAAAGTGACTTGAGAATTTCTTGTGTAGGTTGTCATGTGTAAATTGGATATGACAGGGAGGTCCCAATTATGTGATTTATTCATCTCAGCGAATTTCATATGCATTGTCCCTGTCTGAACGCGGATCTAGTATTGGTTCAAAGATACGAGTTTTCTTTTTCAAAATGAATTATGATATACTCTTCATCCATTTTAAAATAATTGTCATTTTTCCATCCCAAAAAGAGTAATAGTAGTAAAAATTGTCACTTTAAGGCTTTTGCAATTTTTCAAATTAATTGTTTGTTGTTTTTAAAAAAGTGAAAAAAATTTCTGAAAAACTCCCTATTACAAAAATATATTGCCCAAAGTTATATATATATATATATATATATATATATAAGAACTAACATTTTTTAATGAATGTAACCCATCATCAGTGGGTGGGACACCTCTTTTTTTTTTTTTTTTTGCTCCTGGGTGTGTCAGAAACAAGAAAGAAAGAGAGAAATATTGTGCTGTACTGTGTATTGGAAGAGCTGAGAATATCAATATATACAGGTAAAAATAAAATCGTTTAATAAATCTTGATGAATAATAATAAATAAAAATAAAATCGTATCAACATTAACACCCCTCAAACTCAAGATGGTTCAATAGAAAACAGCTCGAGTTTGTGTAAGTACTAAAAATTAAAAATGACCAGGATTAAAAGATTTAGTAAATAAATCAATATAATTGGTTGGTACTTCGTTCGAATGGAGACAAGTTTGATAGTGCCTACAACAATATGTTGCAGGTGAAATGATAGCAAATCTTGATATACTGGCAAAAAAAGAAAAAGCAAATCTTGATATGTTTGTTCGCTCATAGAATACATCATTGAAAGCACTATTAAGAGTTGCTTAACTAACACAATACATGTCAATGAAGGATGTCTGGGAAGCTTTGAAATCATCAGTGCCCAATAAAAAACTTCCAGGGCGATATTGCCCCTAAACAACTTATGGATACCCATTGCTCTTCCGTGGAAACTTTTAGGACAAAATTGTACCTTAACCCTTAAATAAAAATCCAAACTAAGGCCTCCGATCTTCATCAATATCAACAAACTTATGTTGAGTTAAAGTATTAGTATGAATTGGGCCCTACTATACAATATACAATCTATGTTAGCACATATACAAAAAGAGGGTCATACTTAAAACAACTTTCATTTTACGTCTCTGGAGCCTTCCTAAAGCTTTGGCACTGGAGCTCTCACCTGAAAAACATTTAGAAACAACCAATAAAACAAAGGTCCCAACAACCAACAATCATGTTCTAAAAGCATACAAACAAATGTTAAGGTGAAGTATTAAAGAAGAGCTCACAAATGATTTATTGAATACACACTTACTTTTAAAAGGTAACCATAGCCACATTTTGTAAAATTCCCATTCAAAACACAAAAAAGAAAAAAAAACCCCCATTTTCGCTCTTTTTGGAAACCGCATTTCAAATTCTCATTATCACAGCAAGCCAACAATATAATCACATTGTAATAATTCAACGAGAATAGCCATTTCAACATCCTTAACATATTATTTATTTAACATATTATATTATATTATACCTATCACTCTAACATCCGTGTAATAGATGCCCCACAATGGCAAACCACATTCTTCCTTATCACTCCCTAGCTTTATCTCCTATGAGTAAACCAATGGGCTAGCACTTTCCCATGTGTCTGGCAGCTACCAAATAAGCTCACCAATTCAAATGATGTGGACCGTCCAAAGTTCAAGAGCACAAGATTGAATCATGGATTCTCCCTTTTAACCACGGGGATGTCATAGGATTTGTGAGTAAAGGGGTTAAGGGGATGTCTTAGGCTCATAACCAAATAACCCAACTTTAGGCTTCAAGCCTCAAATACCCAAAGTTCCATTCTTAAGCCAACACAACAATCTAAACTGATTAAATCTCTAAGTTAATTTATAATCACATAACCCAACTATTAAAAGTCATTTCAAACACCACAAACAACCACCAAACCCTAACTCGTTCTCCAAACCCTAATTTAAAATCACATATTTCCTAAAATGCAACCAAACTAAATCTTATATTCATTTTAATCGGTCAAAACTAAGTGCATTTCAAAAACCCTATCAAATCCTGATTTTCAACTTATGAAAGTAAAGCTAATCCAAGAGAAGAAGGGTAGAATATGATTAAAGACATTTACCCAAGTTTTCTTAAGCTTAACAAAACTTCTAGAGCGAGCCCCACAAAGCCGAAACCCTAGCAGAAAAGTTAGCCCTCAACTCAAAACACCTAATTTTTTAACTATTTTCACAAACAACCTAGGGCTCGTTTAGTCTGTTGTAATTGATTTTGATGGAAATAAAAATGGTGATGGAAATGATGTTTAAAAGTGTGTTTGGTATGTACATGGAATTGAGATATTATTTTTATCAAATATTAATATTTAACATGTGAAATTACTAACATATACCCACCTAAAAAATCCATAGCACTTCTCATTTTTAGAATCAAACCTCCCAAAAATGCACTCTAACCATTTTCAGAATCGAATTATCCCCTTTTATCTTCGTCCTTCAAGTGCTTCTGATCTTTCTCCACCGGCATCAGAATCAAAGCAGATGGTTGGGGAATTTGCCATCGCTGGAGTGCCATCGCCATGGGTTTGTCGTTGCTGGGGTGCCATCGTGGGTTGTGTTGTCGATGGGGTGTGCTCGTTATTGTGGGGTATGCGCTCATGGTTTTGCTCGCGTCGTGGTTGTGCCGTCACTGTAGTGCCTTCGCTTGTTGTGCCATCGTTTGGGTGTGCTCCTCATCGTGGGGTGTGTGGTCATTACCGTCATGGGTTTTGCTCACCGTCGTGGGTTGTGCTTTCGATGGGTTGTGCTGTCATGGGTGGGTTGTGCTGTCATGGGTGGGTTGCCATCACTGGGAACCCGTGTGGGAGGGTAAAATGAGGATTCCATGGAATTTGTTAGATTTCCATGGGTTAGCCCATGGAAATCAATTCCGATCATTTTGGTTGAATTGACTTCCATGTAAAAGTCAATTCCATGGGCATTTATATGTACTAAACATGCATGGATATGGAAATCAATTCCATTTCCATATCCATGTATCCCAATTCTATTAAACCAAACTTGCCCCTATTATAGATAGCGATCGTACATTAGCTATGATTAATGATATAGAGAGCAAAGCTCTTGTGCTAGGCCCAACACGTTCACCGTGATAAACTACACAGAGAGCACTCCCTCTGATCCACATCATTCACTGGGCCAAAGATTACTCTTTGATGTGATGAATGACACAAAGGGAACATTGTCTTTGTTCATTCACCATGGCGAAGATTCCTCTTCATTGCAGCGAAAGACACAGAGAGTGGTTCATCTCGGACACTTTCTTTCACAGCAGTGAAAGACTCCAAAGAGCCATTCCAACACTAGGACGCAAAATACTCCAAGAACTCCCAAAACCTTCCTAAGTCAAGATTAAGCTTTAATCCTCAATAAATCATAATCACATTTAATTACACTTAATCCTTAAAGTAGGAAATTGGGATGTTACAGAGTAGGCGGGGGCTCCCAAATGATTGAATGAACCAAATTAAAATCAAAGTAGTAATGTAATCTTTTTTGTGAAATGATAAAGCAGGTCGTTTGGGAGTTTAACATGAAATAGAATGTAAAAGCTCATCATTTACTCGACTTAAGAGACCTCTAGAAAGTTAAAAAGACAAAGTTTATTCAAGGAAGGATGAGTAAGACGGCAATGCCATAAATCAAGAAACGATGATGTGGCATTTAGTACACCATCCGAGATAAGTGACTTCACGGAGATGTAGTGAATTGAGCTCAAACATATGACCAACCTTATTCCCAGTCCCAATAATTTGTCCTATTTGATAATCCTTCACAACACAACCATGTTTGGTGAATAATACATCATAAACAATATCAACAAGTTGTTCAACAGAAACGAGATTAAAGATCAGGACGAAGTAAATGTCGCGAATATATAAAGATTTACTGATATGACTAACAAACATTTGGGAATTTCCAATAGTATGTGCATGATGAGCAATAGTATTTTTGGAAATAAGGACGAGCAATGATATTATGACTTGTCATATGGCTGCAATAAGTAGAGTTAAATAGCTAGAAGGTACCTGAGAGAGTAGTTAAGATAGCAGGTGGATTGAAAGTGCCTGAGACAAGCTTGCTATGTAAAGCCTCAGGTCTACTATAGAGGATACTATAGTTGAATTGGCAGCAGTGGTAGAAAAAACATGATTTAGGCGGAGAGATAACGTGAAAGAGGGAGAGACAGTACACAAGTGATATCGGATGGGAGTCGCGAGGCAACAAAAATGAAGTGGAGAGGCATGGATCTAAACAAAACTAGAAGGACTACAAAGGAGTGGCATGGATTTGGATGGAATAATATGGATTGTGGAGGAAAGAACATGCACATGGCAGTGAGTCAGATAGTGGTAGAATAATGTACCGTGTTAGAAACAAGAAAGAAAGTGAGAAATATTGAAGAAAATATTGTATTGTTTTTTTAATGAGCTGGGTGCACCAATATATATAGAAAAAAGATAACAGTCTAACAAATCATAATGATAATAATAAATACAATTCATATCAATATCAAGAGGGTGCAACATATCTTGAATTATGCGCAAATTTCCATCGCTCTATTGTTAAAGTTAAATTACATATTATCGAAGAAGAGTTACACTCGTTAAAGATAATGTATACCTGAGTTCTTAAACAAATTTCATGTGTCTTTAGACAGTAATTTTTTAATGTGAAAATTTTTAGCAATTTTCCCATAAAGATTTTGTAATGGGGGAATATTTAGAATGCATTAATTATTATTTGTTTCATGTTTTATTAATATCTCAATCTGCTTCAATATTGTATTTAAGATTCAATTGAAGTCAACGATATTTTAGATAAATATTATAAATTTTGCTATGAGGCTGAATTGCTTAAGCCTCTTTTATGAAAAATTACTTATTCTTCCTCGTTTTTTTAAAAATAACTTTTATAAAATACATGCCAAAAATCAATTATAAATTTAAAATCATAGTTATTTAATAAGGTGTCAAACATCCTGTGTATGCAAAACCTTGTTTTTATTTAAAATGATCCAAATACCCCTCTTAATCCTAATAAAATAGATTTTTGAGCTAAAATTAGGTTGTGCATGGATCAGAATGGACTTGGTTGATACTGAATCCAATGTCTGATATGTTATAGACCTTGGATTATACAAGACAACTCGAGATCTGATCTAGTGTAGCATTAACTTGAGGCCACATTGGACTAGGCTGGTGTTGGTGAACTTTCAGGATCGGTCCAAGCAATCCAGGGATCCCAATGTAATTTTTTTGTTTTTTTCCTCTTTAGAAAGAACTAGACTAAACTGGACTAGACCATTGGTTTTTTACACATTCCTAACTAAAACCTTGGTTCAGTCGTACGTTATTCAAAGATCATCAATTGTTATAAATCATAATTCAAGAAAATCAATTTTCTAAACACTATTTTGCAAAAAAATTTTGTGTTGGCTTGAGAGAGATCTTTTTATCATCAGTTTAAAGGGGGACGCGTAATTGAACATAATTTTTGAAACATTTAATGCCATTAATATGACAGCTTAGAAAATCACTTTGAGTTCAAATGCAAAATTGATAACCTGATCCAAGAGATGTAGTATAACACAGTGTAATCTGGGTCAGACTCAGCCAAAACTTAATGAAAACCCAATAAACTAATAAGTATCTACAATGCAAAATTGACAAGGGAAGCACATAAGTGATTGGATTTTGAAAACCATATCTACTAATACAATGAATTAAACCATTTTGGGATTTTTTTTTTGTAAGAGAGTGAAGTAAAATACGTTGAACTACGTTACTATTTATATTATTGTGCTTGTAAAAAGTAAAACTGTAATGACGTAGATGGATGTTAGGGTTATTTGAATTGATTTACTACATCGGTTCAAAAAACAAATAAATGACATAGTATACACTTACTACATCGATTTAATTATACTACGTAATTCATTTTTACCTCTATTTATTTGCCAAAATGCAACTACATTTTTACCATCATTTCTTCTTTAAACTGATGTAAAAGGGAGACATGCTAAATTTTGTAGCAGTGAAATCCAAACACCCTACAATGGTTATTTAACTATTTTAATAAGTTATCTTGAATCTTGAATAGTTTCTAAAAGTAACATGATATGGGGAAATAAATAAAACTAATAACTTAACTTCTAGCAAATTGATGAATGTTATCTTGAATCTTGAATAATTCATAAAAATGTAGAGATACACAGTGATACTAAGAACTTTAAAAATTAATAAATAATAAATTATTATAACAAAAAAATATATCATCCAATCTAAAAAATAATTAATAATAATTACTTTTATCATTGGAACGAAAAAATAATTTATTCTTTTTTTCTTAAATTGCTACATAATAAGTTACTTTTCATAAAATCTCTAAACTATTTAAAAATAATATATTTTCAATTTTAAACACAAAGGCTTATAATCTAAGTTATTTTGGTCACTTTCATGGCCTATCAGATAAAATACAAAAATGATGACAATTATTTTAAATCAGAGACAACATAACATGAGGACAAATATGTTTCATTCTGAGAATTGAGAATTGCTGTCTATCAGGGCAATGAATAACAATTAATTTCATGTTACTTGACGAAATATGTCATTTTTAAACAGTCATTGCATAAATATTATTGCATTCCTCCTCCTCTTGCTCCTTAAATACATTTTTGGGTGGGAGTTGGGTTCACTTTAAACCAAATGCAGAATGCCTACCCTATCACACGCATCCGTAAATTAAACTAGAGTGAGATTTCATTACATGATACATATTTTATTCAAATATGGAATGCCTCTTCAAGTGTTGCAATAGGAAATCGAACCCTATCCTTAATTGGTGAGAGGCAACGTTTTTTATTGCTAAACTCACACCAAGATGGTTCCTTTTTTTTCCTCAATGCATAGACTCTGTTTGTCATAGACTTGTGAAAGCATGTTGATATAAATTGTATTAAAACTTATCTTATATATTTATATCGTAAAGCGTAAATCACGTTGACATTTAATGATTTACGATAAAAAAAGGTTTGTACATACACCTCACATACATAAATAGATTTTATATATATGGTAGGAAACACTATATTCTTCCTGTTCCCCAGATTGCCTTCATGATTTTCAGTTCATGGGTATCCCAAGTATGTTTTTACGTGGACATAATTGTTCTCATTATCCTACTTATAATGAATGCCCTTGAAATGATGACCACAGAAAATTCAAAATATTTATCATATTTAATTTATCTTATTCAAATGGATCATGTGTATAGACACTTAACATCAGCAGCCTTATCAATATGTTTCAGATTTTGCATGTATGTGGGAGAAATGTGTTTAATAATTCAACCAGCAAATGTCAAATCAGATTCTAGTAGCTCACACATGAAAAGGAAAATATATAAAATATTTTTCAAATCTTAAAACTCAACTTATAAATTTTTCCGGGGCTAGCAGGGCTAATTAATTATTTGATCAGAAGGAATGATTCTCTCAATTTTTTATTTTTATTATTTTATGCTCATTTGAAAAATTTTACAATTTTGTGAAAGCCGTAAATACCCCCATGTATTGCTGGGAAACTTTATTTTTTAAAAAATATATGAATTAATAAATTATATACTTTTATATCAAGATTATCAAATAGATAATGATTAAGTTATTAATAAAAATACCGAAGAACTTATTTTTTATTCAACTCTTATTATATAGTTACTTAAGGAAATGAATATTAAAAGGAGAAAAATTAATAACGAAAGTCACAAAATAGAGGCAATAGTTTAGCTACCATCTGAAAAGAAGAAAATGATTTTCAGGCTGAGAACATTAATTAGATAAAGTTAATGATTTTTTGGCAACCTACAGTTAATACTTGAGAACTTGAAATTTCGTGCGGAAATAAAGATATTGAAGTTTTGAAATTTCAATACGAAATAATGGCAATTTTAATTTTACCAAAAAACCATGGCTGTTTTTTTTTTAAATTAAAAATTTTAAGATTTTGAAATGTTGTTAGTGTTTGCTTGCTAAAATACAAGTATTCTCATAATGGAAGCAACCTAATAGGGACATTAGATATGGTCATTTCGGCGGAAATTCAAAACTTGGTTTATCATATTGTAAGGGATTGCAATATATCAACACCCCACTTCATTTTTTTCACCATGATGATGCTTGAGTTTGTGTACTATAAACTTGTCTTAACTTTTATATTATGAGTATTATTATAAATGTGTTCTGTGCTACCATTTTCAATTCTTGAGCACTAAAATTTTGAGTTCTATAAATTATCACTTATGAATGATAGAGCTTCCGGGGTTTTGAATCAGGGGTGAGCCTTTGCTATATATAGTTGCATGTGATCAATCATGAAGGATTTCGGGCATACCTGACAAATTGAACGTTGATACAGATACCCACGTGGAAAATGGATCACAGACTGGATCCAAATTATGTGACACATCAAAAGCACCTTGCTTTGTGAGAAGGAGAGAAGGGGTCTTTCAGAGGGAGAGAGACTAGGAATTCCCGTTCTGTGTGTTGTTTTGTTGTGTTAATGCAAGCGGGTGAGACTCATAAATTAAATCGTGCTATAACCGCTCACATAACCGCTCTTGCTATTCTCTCTCCACAACCATTCCCACGCAGATTTTAATTTCAAATTTAAGCTTTTAGAGAAAAACACTACTTTATTTTCATAGCTTTGTATATTCACGTTTTTACCCCAAAATGGATTATATGCCTAATCAACTAAGGGTGGCCCATATCCTAACAAATCAGTTAAAAGTGTAGTATCATTTTTATGATCATGGCATCATATTGTACAATTGCATAAATTCTTTTTCTACCAAAAGATATATAGTCCTTAAATTGTTTCCAAAAATAGCTTTGATCCTATTATTACTTTAACGATTCTTTATGGAATAATCAAACCCATTATATATAATTAAAAATGATCTTACCGTTGCTTTAGTGTTTGTTTGGCAACCTAACTTTTTGATAGCCAAACCTTGGTTTTGTTACAAGCTTTCCAAACACCATAAAATCTGCTAGAAGCACTCTTACTATTGAAACCATGGTTTGTGGTAAAAAAAAAAAACTATGGTTTTGCATAAGTTATAAGTGTTTGTTAGAGATTGATAAAGATAGACGTGTTATATGCACTTTGCACATCAGATAGTAAAAACTCTCTAATGTTCTCCTCTTGTCATCTTTCCCTTTATTTCATAAAAACTCTCCTTTTGTCAAGGCACATTTTAATTGTATTACTATGAAATTCAAATAGTTTAATTATATTAAGAAATTTGTAACTTATATATATATTATTTCACGTTTTTTTAAAAAAATAATTTATAGTAAACGATAAGACATCTAAATTAATCAACAGTACAAGTCATATCCAATATTTATAACTAAAATAAATGTTGTCAAAAACAAACATTCTTTCATCGTGCTATATGCATTTTGGACATCAGGCAGTAAATACTCTATAATGTTCTCTTGTCATCTTTCCCATTATTTCATATAAAAATTCTTCTTTTGTTAAGACACATTTTAATTATATTACTATGAAATTCAAATAGTTAATTATATATAAGAAATTTGTAGCTTACATTATATATATATATATTATTTCATGCTTTTTTTAAAAAAAATAATTTATAGTAAACGATAATACAGCTAAACTAATCAACAGTACAAGCCATATCCATTTTTAAAAAATAATTTATAGTAAACATTTCATGCTTTCATCATGCATTTCATTCTATATTTATTTTTTGGGCCAAAATTCTAGGTTGATTATTTTTTTTATAAAAGTTGATTGAAAATTTAGAGCAGCTTGACGATCTTATTTAAAATTATCTTGTAGTTATTCTCTTACGCAGAAAAAAGAAGAACAATTTGTGAGTGGAGAGAATAAAATAATCTAACTTTATGATGAATTCGTGAAGAAAATGCATATGTCAACTAGCAATATACTAATGATCTAATTAAACTTTTTTTTTGGCCGCGTCAACCACAGTTGCAATGGGACAACAAAGCTACGCCACAAGTAGATTAGATTTTAAGCGTAGCTAAGCTTAGGTGTAATGCACAAGGAATTAAAATAACATACGATAAATCTCGTAAACTTATCGATCAATCACTTTTATTTGTTGATAATAAAGTTTTAGGTTAACATACGATAAATCTCGTAAACTTATCGATCAATCACTTTTATTTGTTGATAATAAAGTTTTAGGTTTCATGGATAAGCTCTAAAATCTATCAGATATTATTTCTTTTACTTGACACTTGATTATAATTATCGTTAGATTGTTTTTAACAAACCTCAAAGCACATCTTTGTAAAAATTTTTAGATTAGAGAAGAATAATCTTTTGTGTGGGAAAATTTTATTGAATATAAGACATACAGACATACTTTTTTATTGGATGCCAACTTTTTATTTTTTATTTGACTATAGTATATTTATATTATATTATATATATATATATATATATATATGATACTCCATCCAATCATTAAAATAATGTATAATTTATTTATGGGTATTAAAAAATTAGTTAAATTAATTATTTGACTATGGATTAGTTTAACTAAAATACCATTTTTAATAATATGTATAAATTACACTTTGATAGAAACTCATTACTACATATATTGTTAGGGATATTTTGAAAAAAAAATGTTATAAATTTAGGAGATAAAGTAGAAAAAGGTATTATAAAATAAATATTTTACTTTCTCTATTTCAAAGTGAATGAATGTAATAGCAGTTATATTTTTATAATGTATAAAATTTTAAAAATATTTTAAATTTTTTATGATTTATAGACATGTCTTATTTCTTACTTACAACGCGCGCATATATATATATATATATATATATTATATTTTATATTCGTGGTATTAATTGATATTTTTTTGTAGAAATATATATATATATATATATGTGTGTGTGTGTGTGTGTGTCTATACATATATGCGATGAGATGGGAAAAAAAGTGTAGTCACTCTTTTATTTCTTAATCTCGCAATACATATTTTAAAAAACCAAAAGATAAAGTCATTGGTATACGTCGTCGTTTCATACTCCTCAAACCTTGCCTCCCATCTCTTCAATTCATTATAAAAAGCGATGCAGGAGCCAACCTAGAGAA
>JANTPZ010005590.1:0-20687 GCA_025593235.1 Vachellia pachyceras
GATGTGAAATCATCAAATATTCTGTTGGACAAGGACTTTGAGGCCCATCTCACTGACTTTGGCATTGCTAAAAGCCTATGCCCCTCCAAATCCCACACTTCAACTTACATAATGGGCACAATCGGTTATATAGATCCTGAATATGCCCGGACCTCCCGTCTCACTGAGAAGTCTGATGTTTATAGTTTTGGCATTGTTTTACTTGAGTTGCTCACTGGCAGGAAAGCTGTAGACAACGAATCCAATCTCCATCACCTGGTTAGTCTTCTACAATCTACCCATTTTTTACTTTTTCTAATCTTTAATGTCTGTTTTAACCGACTTGATATTGTTGTGTGTCCAGATTATGTCGAAGACGGCAAACAACGCTGTGATGGAGATGGTTGATCCTGATATTACTGCCTCATGCAAGGACATGGGAGCGGTAAAGAAGGTATTTCAGCTGGCCCTCTTGTGCACAAAGAGACCGCCAGTTGATAGGCCGACAATGCATGAGGTGATGCGCGTGCTTGGCAGCCTTGTACCGCCCACCTCCCTGCCAAAACAAGCAACCCCACCTCCTGCAGCTTCTGCTCTGCTCCCATCTGCAAAGGTGCCATCTTGCTATATGGATGAGTATGCAAATCTGAAGGCTCCACACTTGGTGAACTGCCCCTCCATGAGCACCTCTGATGCCCAGCTCTTCCTCAAGTTTGGGGAGGTAATTTCTCAGAACAGTGAATGAGGTTTAGGTGAGGAGACCCCAAAAAGGCCATATAAACCATGAGACTAGGAGTACTATAGTAGAAGAAAAGGTGGAAAAAACAAAATGGTGGGGACAAGTTAGATGGAAATGTAAATATAGGAAATTCCAGGGTCAGTTGTTACTAGGTGTGATGAACAGAGGAAGCATGTATGAATGAAAGACCTCAACAGACAACAGGATCTGAGAGATGCGTTAACCCCAATACATTTCTTTGTATTTTGATAATTGCTGGTATGGTGTAAGTAAATTTGACATAGCTGTGTGCAAATGGGACCAATGTCACGGAGGTGAGGACAGGGCGGTGGGGTAACGAGGCGGTCTCATAGCAGTAGGTAAGAAGCAGAGCGTGATGTGTGAATATCAATGATGGGGTGATCCTTAGCTGGATGGTGGCAGTATTCGCCAGAGCAACCATTACTACTGCCTTTAGTGCTTGATGAAAGTCATTCGCTGTGAAAGTACAATAAAGATTGATTAGGAAATCAAGGGTCACCGCACACTTCCACTGTACTGCGTATAAAGTGGGCCATTAATATCCGTGATTTGCTTTTGAAATGTCAAATTTAACTAATTTGAATGTCCCGTATCTTTTAATTCTGTTGTTTTATGAAAATATCGGTAGGTGTCTAGAATTTTTGTATGATTACACTTATGAGTTATTACAAGGGTTGCAGTCCCCAGTTTTTACCACCCTCTGGGCCTCTGCTTTCAAGGATTCTCCTTCCGACATGATTTTTCCTCTGGATATTGTCGCTCATTCTCTTTTCTGGAACTTGCGCTGTCATCTGTGGCCATTGACTTCTGTATGCTTTAAAAAAGATGTGAATTTCTTGAACAACGCTGAAGTTTATTTTCTTTAAAAAAAAGGAACAGAATGGAGTCTGAGCCTGAGAAGAAGACGATGAACTTTTATTATAAACGGCGCGACAGATTTTTTTTCAATGGGCCGGAGCTAAACAGCGAGACTTGAGAAATGGAGTCAGTAAGTTTGCCACGTGGAAAGCAAATTTAAAAACCCTGAAGTGCTAATAGGGTAGTAAAATGGCATTTCCCTTCCGGGCTCAGATTTAGAAAGGAGTCCGCTTAAATGGACTGGCCCCGTAAGGTTGCGGGCCGACCTGTTAAGCCCGTTAAATTAATTTTTTAAACATTATTTATTCTTCAACTTTTTTTTTCTTGTTTCCTTATAATTTTCAGAAAAAAAAATCGTTCTAACTTCTAAATCAAACATTAATTCATTTTCGAACACTTTATCCACTTGTTACATTTATTCACGTTTTATTTCAATCATTGGAATATAATTTTTTTCCTTATCGTTTATCTTAAACATTTGTATTATAACAATTTCCTTTAAATTTCAAAAGAAATCCTTTTAAATCAAATATTTATTTCCAATTCTTGTATGTGCCATATATCTTGTGTTTTCACTCCTTGAATGACTGTTCTTCCCAAGTTTCATAGCAAACTTGTTTTCCTGTATTTCACATGCAAATGAATTTTTAAAAACCAGATTAAAAATTTTATTGCCTTAACTTAGTTTATTTAAAAAAATCTAAAAATAATGAAAATATATTAAACGCTGCAAAATTGGAGAAGGAATGCAAAACTTTATTTTACTATTTCATTTCTTACACTCATTATGCTATCATCTCTCCTTGGAGTCCCAATTACCGCTTCAATATTTAACATATTTTATTTTCTTTCGGGTGCCATCAAGATTCACGATGTGTCTGCTTTTGAAGAATATCGAGGGAAGCCTTCTTTCTTTCTTTCTTCAGGTGATTCTGGGAAAATAAGTTTGATATGCATAAGATTTGCCCCTTCCCATCTAAGATTAATTTATAGAAAGTTGTTGGCAAAACAAAAAATCAAGACTTTGGCTATAAGACAATCAATTTACCATTTTATAGCTCCAATTCCAGATACTCCTTTCGAACGCATTTTTTATACCCTTTTTTCCCTCGGTAACATTTCGAAAGTTAGACAGGTGCTAATTACAGAGTAATGTGTGTTTGAGAATCCATTAAGAGGAATGAGTTTACAGATTTCAAAATAATTTTACAGATTTTAATATGTTTTTTTACATATTTTAAGATGTCTTTTATTTTGCCTTAGATGGAAAAAAGTTTTTCAAAACATACACTGGTCAAGAACGGACGCCAAGTGGTTCCAAATAATTGAACACAGTACTGAGAACCCCTGTCATGACTTCTTGATCCCAGTGAAAGTATTCCGTACATGATATAGAAGAATGAGCTAGAAGGAATTCTGCAGTATGCCTGAGGTCATCATTCATCAGTTACTTTATCTGTTAATGAGCCCCCTAAACCGTTGATGCGGTTTCCTACTTCGTTGATGTGATCTAGAGAGCAGGATTGTCGATGCCATCATACAGGTGCTTCTTCGTTTGTCAAAATAAGGCAAACCTTCGTAACCCAAAGCCCAAGAGTGAAAATTGGGCATTTTGGGTTTATATAATTACGTTCACTCTAAGGGCTTTGGGTTCGGAAGGTTTGTTTCTCTGGTCAGACAAAAACGTTATAGTTTCTTCTATTTCAGATATGACCTTTATTACTAATGGTTGGTTTGATCAAGTGGTAAGTGATTTATTTCAGTTTAAGCAAGGTCTCGAGTTCGAGTCCTTGTGTATGCAAAATCCACCTTTAGGAAACTCATCCATCATTTTCAGATGCGCGACGCGGACAGGCTCAGATTAATCGGGGCGACGCTCCTGAAATAAGGCGGGAAACCAAAAAAAAGAGATATGACCTTTATTTGCACCAAAAGGAAAAAAAAGATATGGCCTTTACAGAGTTTTTTATATCTTTATTAGTTGCTTTTTAATCAAAACATGGCAAGTTCATGATACTTGATTCAATAGTAGAACTGTAGATATGCGATTTAATCGGAAATTTTGTCTCTATGAAAATCACGCACAGCTGTAATATTCTCATCTGAAAATTAATCATTAGTCACAAAAACTTGAACATATACAACTACAAGGAATTCCCAGCCGACCTAAACATTAAACAACAATTCAAATAGTTAACGCTCAATAGTCAATAGCCTCAGGCCCAAATATGGTCAATACTTAATAGCCCTCTTTCTAGTTTCATATTAGTGGGGAGCAAGTCTGGTCCTTGGTCACTGTCAAGATTGTCCTTTTACCCATTATTTCGCCTTTTGTTCACTTCTTCAAGCCTGTCTCATTGTCTAATTCATCATTGGCGTGCAAGGCTATTGCCATACCATGTCTATCCAAAAATAGGAAGACAGTACCGAATTAGAAACCTGTGCTTCTGAGCAATCCAAAGAACAGTCGAACACTGTGAACCCACGATCTAAACCTTCTCTTGGTTGCAGCAAATGATAAATGGCTCTCTTTGGTTAGCCCGTTTGGGTAATCAAAAGTCATTCTTACGCTTACCGAAACAAAACTCCTCTCACATATTTACCTCGGAATCTATGTCCGTTCTCCTAATGGGCTATCCAAAAGTGTCCGTTCTTCTAATGAGCTATCCAAACAAAGCCAAGCAGAGACCAAATCACTAATCTCTCCTTCAATTACTTATTACTAGTTCAGCCTTCGGCCTGAAGATGGAATGTAACAGGCCGGATACTTGAATACAAAAGTTGTTAGGATCTTCATGTTATGATTTGGCGCATGAATGGAGACATTTCTCATTTACAGAACATGGTCCTGAGTTACAAATCTGAAAGGCATTCCATTTCCATTCTCTAACATACAACGAAATACTTAATTTACATAGCTTATAATTAGGCTTACAGGACTCGATTACAGTGCAGAGTAAGAAGTTAGTGCTTAGTGGACGAGCCACCGGCTTAATTAAGTTGTAATACAGATCAAAGAGATCAGCTGTAAAAGAGATCTCTAACATTCCTCAACAACCTTGCCCAGAAACAACTTGCCCTAGTGGCTACATGTGCACTAGCTCATTCTTTTTTTTTTTGCCAACAGTGTACTAGCTCATTCATATGACAAAAGTTTGACTTATCAAGTTAGTTTACTAAGAGCTGTTTCAGTTCTGAGGGAAGAGGAGCTGGGCATCTTCATAGTTGCAGTAGTGGCACAATGCTGCAGATCAGCCAAAGAGAGTGATCGCCAGGCAGAGAAATTGTGGGCAAATGAATAGGATGGGCCACCGCTGGCAAAAGAAGACGCGCTGATTCGAGTATGTATTGGTGGAAGACATGGATAAGATGAGTTGGAAATTGAGTCCTCACTCCTTATGCTGCTGCCATCTGAGTTGTTCATGGCAACTGCTAGGGCCAGTGCGCTTCGACTAGAGCTCAATAAAGGTCTCTTCGAAATTCCACCATTGCTGCTTTTCAAAGGGAAGCTTCGGTTCTTGTTCCAGGTATGATTGAACGCCATTAAGTTTCTGCGTTTCTTGTTGTACGCATTGTCTGGTTTCGCCAAGTCTTTCACGGACGGTGAAGATGAAGCATCTGCCAGGCTCGTGTAGGACTTGGATTTGCCGTCGTAGAACTTTGAGATTCCTCTACTGCACAAGGTTTATTTTACCCATAAGACTAGCAGCAAACTAGAAGAATCGAAGGAGTTTGAACCCAAATCACACGATCGTCACACGATAATAGATTAAATTTTCTGAAAACACAGAATCACTGAAGAACAGAGTAGGATGGGAAAAAAGGGCGGAAAAATAACAAATTTATGAACAGATTAGCCATCCTACTTGGATATGTGTGCTGCAGAAATGCTTCATTCTAACACAGACGACCAGCATTATGCATAACAATCGAGGAGATAAATGAGATTTATTCTTAATACCTTTTAAAAATAATTTGAATAAAAATTTAGTGAGCTCAAAATTAATAAATAAGTGAGTGCAAAATAAATCACATAATACTAATATATATTTAATTTTGTGGAAGTCAATAGCGCAGCCACCCGATGGCAACCATGTAGTTCCGCCCCTGATTACAAACATTCTTGGGTGAACAGAATACGACAATATGATCAAATTTATTTACTCCTCCACTATCACAATATAATCTAGTCTCTCTCCAGTACACTAAACAAAAGAAGTTTGTCAAGTATGCTGTTCTAATCAGTTTCTTCAAAAGCCACGCTTCAAAAAATACAAGGGGAAAAATTAGTCTCTTAGACACGAAAAATTCGCAGTACCTGATGGGCAAAACTTCTTCTAAAGACCGCAAAGTGTCCAGAGTACCAGTGAACGCACTCTGGATCTCATTTTCTCCGCGATCCTCGTCTCCCACCGACGTCTCCGACGACAGATCGCTGTTCCTGCCGATCGATGACGTCGAAGAAGACGACGAACTGCATTTATCATTAGCATCCTTGGCCGGAAGCGCGAGATCTCCGGTGCACACCGCGTCAGGCTTTCGGTCTTGTGACGAACCGAAGAAGGCGGACGTGCATGTCACTGCGCGCGTCAACCGAGAAGATTCAACCCTCATGTTGACAAGTTCAACGTGAGCACAGTAATTATGGAGACGACGAGAATTGCGGACATGCAAGGAGGGAAATAGTAGAAAGTGAAGACAGGGAACGGTGGGCGAAAATCTACGAGGCAGGAAAAGCGGCCATGGATGGGGATGAGGAAGTATAAAAACGAGATTTGGGTGAGAGAAGAGGGGGGAGAGAGAGATGGGTAAGCAGGAAACAGACCGAGGGGATAAGAGAGACAGGGCGATTTTTACGGTTCAGTGTTGATAATATATTTATAAAATATGTCAGGAGAAAGGGAGTAAGATGAGAAGACGAAAGGCGGAAAATGAGATAAAGGGTCCCGGGGGGGAGGAGGTGGTTGATCTTATCCAGAAGCAGGAGAGGGAGTTGAATGCCACGTGTCAGGGACAGAACGAGGGGAATGAGTGAGAAGGGATCAGGTGGTTCGGGGCTGTGTACGGCAGCAATTGGAGGGCAAAAACAGCAGCCTAAGATGGGTCCCATGTCCTGCTCTTATTCATTACGAAGTGGAACGGAGTTTTTTTTTATTACATATATATAACTTGTATTATTTAAATAACTGATTTCACCCCGTTTACTATTATGATATGTTAAATGGAGACAGAGATTTATTTAATGTTAGTACGTTTTGTTTTTGTGAAACATGTTGGAAGGCTTAAAAATTTGAGACAGTGAAGTAAATAGAGTATTAATGAAATCACAGTGATAATAATGAGAAAGGGCAGTGGAGTACGTGGAGGGTGTTAGAAATTGGACGAAACTTAAGATTCAACTTCATAAATAAAAATAGAAAGAAGCCTTTAAATAAACAAATCACAAACTAAAGCTACTCCTAATGTCAATAATATAATCTCAACATCCCTCCAAACTCAAGTACTCACCAGAAAATTTAGCAAACAAATCAGTAAACCAATTTGAGGGAGAAGATCTTGAAGCCTTTAAAACAATATGGATGGAAGATGGGGGTGTGGATATGGGATGAAACCAGAAACAGATGAATTTCGAAGGTTTGGACGAAAACAAAATGAACTGTAGGGGTATAGGCAGAACCAGACGAAGTGCAGGTTGTAGACGATACCAAATGGTTTTCTTGGGGCAGAACCAAACAGATGGAGTTGGATGAGACGAACGTGGATCTGGAAGGAATGAGACAACACTTGGGCTTGGAAGGCACCAGGCAACTCTACAAAGGAAAGAGCACATGCAAGGCTGAGCGTGTCAAACAATAGGCAGGTAGTGAGAGGCTGTGACGATGGAAAACAAACTATTGATAGGGTAGAAGAAGAGGTTGGGGGACGATGAAATAACTGGTGAAAAGAACACTAAGGACCGTGTCTTACTTATTGGGTCCGTTTAAAATGGTGGAGAAGTACTTATGGACTTATTTACATAAGTCGAGACAAATATGTGAAGGAAATTGTCTCATGTTACAAAAAAACACTGTTGAACGTACTTTCAGGTGTTTGACCGCTTTGCCAAACGCCCCCAATATCTTATTTTCCTTCTACCATGTCAAAAATTGGAGGAAACTTAATATTCAACCTAACATTTGGTTTGATAAATTAGAGTACAAAAAAAACCTTTACGTACATAAATCACAAACTAAAACTAACTTTAAATCTAATCAAATATAGTATAATCTAATAAAATATAATCATATCGAATATTTATTTACCTAATATATATATATATAATATGAGATATGATATGATGTTAAAAAGCATAATAATATCAGGATATGGGAGGAAGGAGGGAGGGAGGGAGGGTTGACACGTTGAGGAATGAGGGCCGTAGGCAGCCCATAGGAGGACAGCGAGGGATGAGAGTTTGAATTACGAACAACGTATGCGATGCAGGCATGAGCTGGACAACATGGCCAAGCTTATCCACTACCAAGGGAGGGGTGCCGCTGCGGGACCCCGCTTCCCCTCTTGCCTCCTACTTTCCGACTCATACTAAATAAAATTGAAGAAGGGTGGGGCCCAGTGGAGGAAGAGAGGGGTGATAGGACCACATGGAAGAAGCAGTTGGATGGAAGGTTATCCACGTCTTATCCTCCACGTGGTGGCGAGACCCTATCAGCCACCACCTTCTGTTGCCGCCGCCGCTAACCCCACTCCCCCTCATCACACCTTTATCTCCCAATCCCGAATTAAAATAAATCATTTTCAAAATATTTTATGGAGTCGGGTGTCCTCCCAATTTCCCCCACCAGCTGACATGATTGCTTTGTCTAATTCCTTCACGTCAGTCTCCACACAAGCCAATCCCAACACGGTATTAAGGTTCTCATATGGCGAGGCGAGTGGCTCCTTCTACAGCTTCATCCTTCTCAAATATTCATGTTCATCACTGCAAAATCGCCTTATCCTCACAGAGAAGCTAGGATGTTCCTGCTCCAGCCTGCTGTGCTTTCTATTCCCAATTCCTATATGGTTCTCATAATTCCTTCAATGAAGTTTTTTCGATCATTTTTCTCCAGGGGGGCCATGGATGATCCGCTCCATTTCATTTTATGTTGCTGAGAGACTCTCAGCTCACATTTAAGGGGGAACTCATTTTTAGTGCCCCAACGAGTCGCTTTATCCTTCACTTCCTTGCCATGATTGGGTGACTGACAAACTACAAAACTCTTCTAATACATTCACCTCAAATCACTTGAAAAATGTTAATCCAAGTGCTATTAAGCACCTGCGTCTATGAAGGGCGGGCCAGACCTAGAGACGAATCAACAAAACATAAGCATGATGCATATAAGAGTGAATGAACTGGGTCCCATCAAAGGTTTCAGAATCTCCCATTACTATTGCTTTCAGCTAAGCATCACGAGGGATGCTAGTGATTCAATGCCCCTTCCCCTCCTCTATTCAATAGAATTATTATACATGTAGAATCTGCGTGGGGAAACAATGCCATGTGTATCCTCAACTGAGCCAAAAAGAAAAAAGAAAAGAAATAATAATAATAATAGAATAAAATATAATAGCTGTGTGGCAATCGGATTCGGCCTATCCTACCCAATGAATTAGAAGATGGGGGCAAACCTTGAAAAGTGCAAGCCCCGGACGGTACAGTTAGTCAATAGACGCCAAACGATGATCTAAAGGCACACATAATTCCACTTTCGTATAGCCACTGCTCAAAGCTATCAACCAAAATATATACTATAATGCCACTCGGTTGCCAATTGTCTATTCCAAAAAACAAGACAACTGGATGTCGAAGGTGAAGCCATTTCAGCACCTTCTAATGATATTAACAGCGTTCTCGCCAATGTCTTCTTTTGTTTGCTCAGATACAGGTTCATCCCCAATGTACATGTCAAAGAAGGCCCCTGCAGGTTAAACATATGCTAAAAACTCTAGTTTGATTCAATACTTGACAAAAAAATGTCATATTTAGACACGTTCTTGGATTTGAATTTCGAAACCTGAGCATGACTTATGACATAAATCTTTGCTGGGGACACTTCCAATATGATTCCCACCAACTGTACAAATAAAACCAACAATTTTAGAAGTGAAGAAGTCAACAATTTAGGATGCACGTGGAAATCCAATAAATTAACTTAGAACTGCCTCTAAACGATATGGAAAGATGAAGGAGAATTTTGTTATGCTATCTCTTATCAAGATAAATCAAAATGCCTCTGATGATATTGTAAATTTAGTGTCAACAAATTCGTAAATTCGATCAGTGAGGACTCAAGCTCACTTTCAGTAACCAGACATCCATCAGCTGTTCGTCAAAAATTGATTGTTGTCCCCTGAAACATTGCAACAAAGCACAAGTAACCCTAAGCCATCCTCAAAACAGAGAAGAGAGAATACAGATTGGTATATGGTTTACCAGAGGTAATGGAATATCTTGCGTGAAGTAAGAGCCGAATTTTCTCGGGCAACAAAAATCTGTAGTTGGATTTGCCTGATGTCACGGGACCATTACTCTCCCCCCTAAAAGACGTCTCATGGGGGTGTGCAGCGTGCACGCTTATATAGCCCAGCACCCTCCCGAGCCTCTCCGATGTGAGACTTTGACATTCTCCCCCAGCCAATCCGCAAGCGACCTCGCCGCGGGGCCCACCGGCAACCTCGCCGGCGTTCGGAGGGTCCACCAGAGACCGAAGGCTCAAGGCTGGCTCTGATACCACTTATCACGGGACCATTACTCTCTCCCCAAAAGACGTCTCATGGGGGTGTACAGCGCGCCCACTTATATAACCCAGCACCCTCCCGAACCTCTCCGACGTGGGACTTTGACATTGAGCAAAGAATAAGCCAAGTGAACAATTAGAATCAATCTAGTGCAGAAACAACAAAAACTATTTTACCAGTGGTAGTGAAGTACATTAACTAAGCGAGCTCGAAGTGATTTCTCAAAAGCACTACAATAAAGCATTGGAAAAAGAAAAAGATTAATGCTTTGTCACTTTCGTCATCAACTCTATGTCCAAGACCCTAAAATTTTATCGAGGTTGCATTAAAAGGAGAGGACCAACTTGATTCACCCTCGTCTAGGTTTGCATTCATGTAAAATTGCATAGATTAATATAGTTGATTCAATAACAACCAGATTACATTCAAACGACAAGGTTCAGATATGTTAAAAGGGAAAAGTTAATTGTTATTATATTCATTAAAAAAGAATCTGAAAACAGAAAATTTAAAAATAATGCAAAATAATTTGAAAATGTCAAAATCACGCAACAATATAACTCAACCAAATCTGATTAACCAAACAGATTTCAGAATCAACCAAGAACTTCCTCTTTTTTTTTGTAAAAGAAACTCTTCAACTGAGTAACTAAAATAAAAATTACTAACTCTTTGACAGTGTTGATTTCCATCCCCTTGCAATTCACAACAAGCCTCACAGTCATTTCAACGTCCTCCCTGTGATAAAAAGCCCAACATATGCAGCAAAGTCAGCGTCTTAGTCGTGAAACCAATCAAGCAGCTTGCATAAGTTTGCAACTCAAAAGTAAATCCTATTTAAGCTAAACTCAGTTCTGGACACTAGGATAACTCATGATCGGTCAATAAAATGTCCCTTTTGCACTTTATGGTGGTCAATTACAATCACCATAAAAAAAAGACGGAAACCTTCTCAATTGATAAAATTGTATATACAGGTAGCAGAAATAATTTCAATACCTAAGAAGATCCTTGTAGAAATCATGGGAGTTATTCAGCTCACCAGCGGAAAATGATGCATATTTAGGACCCAATTTCTCACAGAGGGAGTGATGGAACTGCTTGTATTATTAGCCGAAAAATAGATTCTGCAGTCAGCTACAACTCCCCTTCAATAGTAAATGGAAGGGGAACCAGGAAAACTAGCTAACTACCCGCAGCCCCGTTACACCCACTAGCCAGAGAGCATCAGGACTCTCCCTATGTCATTCCTATAATTCTCCACATGCCTCTCCCCTTGGCACACAACCCTAGATAACTGACTTCCTCCTTATTTTTGGGCCCTTCCCTTCTGTGCTGTCTTACTTGCATCAGGGGCCTGTCTCCTCTTGTAAGTCTGGCCCAGTCCATCATTGGGCTCATCATTACCGCCCCCTAGAAGTCTCACCTTGTCCTCAAGGTGAAAGTCAGGAAATTGGGTAACCATAGTAGCGAAATCTTCCCAAGTGTTGTCACAGTCAGGTAGGTGCTGCCAGTTAATGAGTACCTGAGTCGTTCCATCTGTCATTTTTCTAACCTGGAGGACTCGTTCAGGGTGGACCTGTAATTCGTGTTCTTCAGAAAGAAAACTGGGAAGCTGCTGGGCAGCCACTGAAGTAGAAAGGGATCTTTTGAGCTGTGACACATGGAAAATGGGGTGCACTCGTGAAGTATCTGGTAATTTCAGCTTGTAGGCAACCTTCCCTATGCGTTGTAAGACTTCAAAAGGCCAATAGAACCTCGGTGCTAATTTTTCATGCTGTTTCTTAGCCAAGGTCCGCAGCTTGTAGGGCTGTATCCTGAGGTAGACTTTATCGCCCACCTGAAACTCAACATCCCTCCTTTTCTTATCAGCTTGTTCCTTCATTTTAACTTGAGCTTGTTCCAAGTGAAATTTCAGCTGCTGCAACACCGCGTTTCTCTCCCGCAGCTGTTCATTGACTTCTTCCACCATAGATGCATCATCATTCCACTTAAAAATGGATGAAGGATCACGCCCGTACAGCGCCTTAACAGGTGTTGTTCCCAAGGAACGATTGTAAGTTGTGTTGAACCAATATTCAGCCCAAGGTAGCATCTTGACCCATTTCTTCGAGCATTCCCCAGCAAAGCATCGGAGATAAGTCTCAAGGCTTCTATTGACTACCTCCGTTTGTCCGTCCGTTTGGGGGTGGTATCCCGAGCTATATTTGAGGGTAGTTCCCGACTGAGCAAACATCTCCTTCCAAAACTGACTAATAAATATACGATCTCTGTCGGAGACAATGGACTTGGGAAAGCCATGCAACTTTATCACTTCGGTTATGAATTGCTCAGCCACCTCCTTAGCAGTAGAGGGATGGGAAAGAGGGATAAAATGAGCGAATTTAGTGAGTCTATCCACCACTACCATGATAGTGTCATACCTCTGCGACTTGGGCATGCCCACCACAAAATCCATACTTATATCCTCCCAAACATGCTGGGGAATGGGTAGGGGTTGCAACAACCCAGCGGGGCTGACAGCTTCATACTTATTACGCTGACAAGTCTCACACCCGGCAACCTGTTCTTGGATGTCTTTCTTCATTCCATCCCAGAACACAACCTCAGACAACCTCTTGTAAGTCCTCAAGTACCCTGAGTGCCCACCCATAGGTGAGTTATGGAACTCCCTGATAAGGGCAGCGGTTTTTGGTGAGCTACGAGGCAGCACTATCCTCCCCTTGTACAAGACACACCCATTCTTTATTGTATACCCGTTGGGTGTATTTGTTCCCAATAATACTTGCTGCCAAATAGCATAGAGCTTCTCATCTTGGGCTACCTCAGTTTCAAAATCTTCTATGCCTCCGTATTGCCAAAGGGAAAAAGCGTTTAGTTGTATGTTCCCATTATCCCGCCTTGATAGTGCATCCGCTGCTCTATTATCCTTTCCCGCTTTGTATTGGATCTCAAACCTGTATCCCATCAATTTCGAGACCCATTTCTTTTGATCAGGATCAATCACCCGTTGCTCAAGTAAGTACTTTAGAGCCTTCTGATCCGTCTTAATAACAAACGGTTTGGCC
This sequence comes from Vachellia pachyceras, assembly GCA_025593235.1. Lineage (NCBI taxonomy): Eukaryota > Viridiplantae > Streptophyta > Magnoliopsida > Fabales > Fabaceae > Vachellia > Vachellia pachyceras. The sequence goes on from JANTPZ010005590.1 coordinate 13,447, forward strand.
ACTAAGTAATGTTGCCACTTTTTGATGGCAAACACTATGGCCATTAGTTCTTTCTCATAGACCGATCCCAGCTGGGCCTTCTCTGAAGGCTGTTGGCTATAGTAAGCAATAGGTCGACCCTGTTGCATAAGAACAGCCCCTATTCCTACCCCACAAGCGTCAGCTTCAATTTCAAAGGGTAGCTGAAAGTTAGGCATTGCAAGAACAGGTGCATTTACCATGGCTGTCTTCAGCTTCTCAAAGGTGGTTTGAGCCTTATCATCCCACTTAAATGCATTCTTCTTCAGTAAAGCAGTGAGTGGGGCAGCGATCTTCCCATAATCCCTGATAAATTTGCGGTAGTACCCTGTGAGGCCAAGGAATCCTCTCAACCCCTTAATGTCTTTTGGTGTTGGCCATGTGAGCATCGCCTCAATTTTGTTCAGATCAGCCTTGACTCCTCCCGCTGTAATGATATGCCCCAAGTACTCCAATTGCTGCTGTTGGAAGCTGCACTTCTTGGGATTAATAACTAGTTGATGTTGCTGCAACTTCTGCAAAACAGCCTCCAAATGGGCCAGGTGTGTTAGAGCATCCCTGCTGTACACAAGAATGTCATCAAAAAAGACTAAAACAAATTTCCGTAAATAGTCCCGAAAAATATCATTCATGAGAGATTGGAAGGTGGAGGATGCATTAGTTAAACCGAAGGGCATGACCAAAAATTCGTAATGACCATCATGCGTTCTAAAAGCTGTTTTGTGTTCATCTCCAGGTTTGATTCGTATTTGATGGTACCCAGACTTGAGATCCAGCTTAGAAAACATGGTGGCTCCTCCCAACTCATCTAATAATTCATCAATTGCTGGAATGGGATATTTGTCAGGAACTGTCACTTTGTTTAAGGCTCTATAATCCACACAAAACCTCCAGCTCCCATCTTTCTTCTTGACCAAGAGCACTGGGCTAGAGAACGGACTGCTACTGGGTCTAATAAGCCCCGCCTCAATCGTCTCCTTAACCATCTTTTCCATATCTGTTTTATGGCTGTGGGGGTAGCGGTAGGGTCGCAGATTTGGTATCTCTGCTCCTTCCTTTAGGACGATCGAGTGATCCTTAGTTCGGTGGGGAGGAAGACTTGGAAGAGGTACACACACCGTGCTGTACCTGACCAACAACTGCTGTATCTCAGCGGGTAAAACAGCAGAATGTTGAATTTCAGGTGCTGGCATCAACTCCACAGCATGTATTTCCAGTATATATGCTTGAGGACTCCCCTTTAGTGCCTTCCGCATCGCTCGGTAGGATGAATGCCTTTGTGTGATAGTGGGGTCTCCTACTAGTTGCAGCCACTTAGTTCCTTGTTTTATCTTCATGTAAAGTTGTCCCCAATCCACCTTCACCTCGCCTAATGATTCCAGCCACGCTATTCCCAAAACCAAGTCAATATTAGCCAAGGAAAATGGGTAGAATGTTTGCACCACCTCCAAGCCTTGCAAATTAAACTTCACATTCTCACATCTGCCCCTTTCTTGGATCCTTCGCCCATCTCCTACGGCAACCGAGTACACTTCGGTTGGAAATACGGGAATGTCTAACTCGGCCAGCACTCTATGAGAAATGAAATTATGCGTAGCCCCACTGTCCACCAGCACCACGAGAGCCCTGCCATTCAAGTATCCGCGCATTTTCATTGTCTTACAGCCCGAAATTCCTCTCATGGTGGTTTGGGAGAGCTCCATCACCGCACACCTTCCGTCAACTTCACCTTGCTCTAACTCTTCAAAATCCTCCTCTCCAATTTCGTCTCCCCCTTCTTCATCCACTACGATCAGTTGTAGTTGTTTGGCCTTGCATTTATGGTTCGGACCCCACTTCTCCTCACATTTGAAACATAGCCCCAACGCCCGACGCCGATTGGCCTCTACCTCTGATATTCGCCGAGTGCCTCTGTTGCTACTCCCCCCACTGCTCGTGACACCACTCGATGGAGCAACCTTCGTATTGGCAGCCCGGGTTGTTTCGCCCCCTTTATTATGGAAGCTGGACGTTCCCGACCCCGCTCCCGGACTTCTGGGTGTACCCGACGTGGGCGCGAACCGGGGTGGTGGAGGTAGTGTCGAAACCCAATGCGTGGCCTGCTCCCTCCTACCCACCTTCGACTCCCTTCGTTGTCTCGCCTGTTCTAACACTACATTTCGGCCCTCCACTGTTGATGCCATGTCCATAAGGTCAATTAAGGTCCTGGGCTTTAAGATCCTCACCTCAGCCCGTATCTCTTCTTTAAGCCCGTTCATATACATTCCTATGAGAGTTTCTTCTGTTACGTCATTGAGAGTGGCTGAGACCATTTCGAACATTTCTTGAAATTCCAGCACAGTACCGCTCTGCTGCAACCCAGCCAAACGTTCGTAATTATCGCCCACGCCGGTCGCCTAGAAGCGCTTAATCACCCCTTGCTTGAGCTCTCCCCAACTCGTCACAGGCGTCCGCGTTTCCATCCACTGAAACCAGTTGACAGCCTTCCCTTCCAGCCCAATCACTGCCGCGTCAAGCTTCTCGTTCTCGGGTACCCCATTGACGGTGAAATACCGCTCCATTCTGAAGGTCCAACCCATTGGGTCCTCCCCGTCAAAAAGCGGCATCTCAAGACGCCGGTACTTCGGCCCATCCCTGTTAACGGTGTCGTTGGTGTTCACCTCGCCTTCACGCTCGTCATGATGCGGAGGTGGCCGCGCATGACCTCCGGGCAGCCTTTCTTGAAGAAGTCGGTATATGTCGTCGCTTCGGCCATGCAGTTGATTCACTGCAGCCTGCATCGCTGCTCTCTCTTCACGGGCCTCAATGGATGCCCTTTGCAACTCATTCACCATTTGTCTTGTCCCCTGGAGCTCATTCACAACTTTTTCCAAGCTCTCTAACCTTGCTTCCATCCTAGTGTTCACCATCCACAGGAATGAACCTGCTCTGATACCAAGTGATGGAACTGCTTGTATTATTAGCCGAAAAATAGATTATGCAGTCAGCTACAACTCCCCTTCAATAGTAAATGGAAGGGGAACCAGGAAAACTAGCTAACTACCCGCAGCCCCGTTACACCCACTAGCCAGAGAGCATCAGGACTCTCCCTATGTCATTCCTATAATTCTCCGCATGCCTCTCCCCTTGGCACACAACCCTAGATAACTGACTTCCTCCTTATTTTTGGGCCCTTTCCTTCTGTGCTGTCTTACTTGCATCAGGGGCCTGTCTCCTCTTGTAAGTCTGGCCCAGTCCATCATTGGGCTCATCAGGGAGTAAGGATGAACATCTGTTAAAGATTGCAAGTGGCTCAACATAAGGGGATAATTTTTCTGCCATGTCTCTATCACAATCAGAATCGAGTATTCAATGAAACTTACAAAAACCAAATGCATAGATATTTAAAGACTTAAGTTTAACTATTGTCATGGTTCTGGACCCAGTTCCAACCAGGACCTGATGCAATTTTAGCAGCTTATGTTAGTTTGATGTGAAGGAAAATATGAACGCTCAAGCACTACATGAAGGAAAGATCAAGGAAACAAACGACAATCAAATGGACCTCCAAAGAAAGCTAGTCACAGTCTAACCCATCACACAGCTCATATTGCATGACTACTAGACATAATGGAACGAATACAGGAAAAAACTAAAGATTCCCACACAAACAGCCTCCTACACTGCAGGTTATTTTTCATTACCTTCCTAATTTTCAATCAAGCATACATTTTTGAGCTTACATATTACCCATATATTTTTCCAAGAAAAGAATATATCAGCAGTCGGATGAATTAATATTTCACATGCAAATGCTCTAAGGCACGAAAATGCTTTAAGGCACAAATTGATCCCATTGATAAGCAAGATGGCCAAAATCCATTCAAAATTGAATATCGATCTCAGAGTTTAAGCTGATATACTGCTTTCCATCAACTTCATTGTTCAAAATTATAGGAAACTCAATGCCAGTTGTAGGCTCAACCACATGCTTCGTCAGGTTCAATTCAGGAATGGATGGTTGGGCACATCCTTTTTTCTTAACCTCACAAGGGATCTGGTCCCTGCCTCCATGCTTTGACACTCCGGTATTCTCAAGGGGACCAGTCAGCACTGTTGATGATCTGGGGTAAATTACATGGAAACAAGCTCATTGTAGTGACACAAGGAGAAAAATTGCTACGCCTAAAATGATTCAAATTGAGTATACACTCTTTAGAGTGACTTACAAGTTTTGAATTGGCGGTACCAATGCTGCAGCTAGAGAAGCACAGGATACGATTGAAGCCTTTTCACTTCTCTCCAAATTAGCCTCATTGCAGAACTAGAAATCTTGGCTAAAGCTACGGGGGCAGTGGATTTTCTTTCTGATCTAAAACTAAAGTGAAACCCAACTAGATTATGTCCAACAGATGATATAGGCTTGACCTGAATAGAAGGCCCGGAACTTCTAAATTGAGAGCCTGCTATATCTTGAGTGATCTTCGAGCAGGTTCCACTGCAGAACCAAACTACAAAAGCACCAGCAAGTCCTGATATACGGGTAAATGCCTCTTGAAGAGCTAAACTTCCAGGAGCATATAAGTTTCTCGAGTGGTAAATTGAATTGTCCGCAAATGAATGTAGCTGTGAAAATAAATTAGAGCCAAGGTTATGAAATACAAACGGCTCCAACGAAAAGATGTCAGGATGAACTCCATCAGAACCCATGAAAGATAACCAATCGCTCTTCATCTTTGCTGAGTGCAATATCTAAAATAGGAGCTTCAGACCACCCCAATTGATTTAAGGTGTTTAGTAGCAAAAGAATACTTGTATCTAACAACCTGCATTGAGTTTTGGAAGAAGATGATCAAAATCAGTTCCATATCAAGAGAGAAACACAGGACACAATGCTAATGAAAGCTTAGGACGTAATTTGATACCATGTTTAAGAACAGATTGCGGATTCGATAACTGTGGCGGCAGCCTCTGTTCCAATTTTAACGCCCAAACTTCGAGCAACTGAACAAAAGATCTTCTGATTACCGTCAACATCAACATTAAAAATGTCGAGAACAATGTAACAAGTTGATGGGGTTTTTATCAAGACAATTATCTCATCGTTATGAATCAATATAAAATTCTTCATTATTATGAACTATATATTGCCATAGTGATTTGTAAAATACAACACAATGAAGCAATTTGCTGCAAAGCAACAAACAATGACATCTCGAGCAGAAAGCTCAATATTTCCGAGATGGAATCAAAGAAAGTTTACCATGCGAGCGTCTTACTGATCAAGAAAACACCGATTCCATTTCAAGCCCGAGCGAGCAAGAGCAATGGGATTTTGCCCCAGAAGCGCAAAGAAACAAAAAATGGAAAAGTTAAGAAAGCATAGCGGATTTCATATGAGTTCCATTGGATCAAACGAATAAACATTGAAAAGCAAATGTCCGAAAAAGCTGGAAGGAAATGGCACTTCTGTTCCACTTTTCTTCGATCATTTAACGCAAAATCAAGCAAAAAGGAGGGAAAACGGAACGAAACTGAGACAGAAACTAAACAGGCTTCTATGAGACCGTGTAGATCCAGGGATTGCAGGCGAAACAATTAGATTTTCCGGCGAAGCGTGGGAACGTGAAGGTTCATTCTTTGTCGTTGAAGAAATAAAATGGAATATGCTTGCTTAGAGCACAAACGTGGAGCAAGTCATATTGAGGTACGGGTTCAAAAGCTTCTTTTGGACAGAAATGGAAAAGGAAAAATATAAAAGAAGAGCTCTCTCTTCCCTTTTCATATTCCCCAGTTTTCGCGGGCCGCGTTTTGGTGGAGAGAGAAAAACCCAATGGGGAGGCGGGAGCGGCTGACACCAAACCACCTGGGACAATGTTGAATTGACGCTTATGCCCTTGGGGATCCCAGTTAGGCGAATCTGCCAACTTTTTATTCACGACAGGCCGACCTCCATTTTCACGTGTTGTTTTGCAATTTGCATCACCATTTGCTTTCAGTTCCCAAGTTTAACGTAAATACTCAATAAATTTTACGGCCCCCTTACTGCTGATTTTGGTTTCTCCTCTTGGATAACCCCTCTACACTAATTAACCCCTTTATTTAGGCCGTTTTATGAAACTGAGAGGTGTTTGAGAGGACCAAATCAATGAACAGATCTTGTAAAACGATAGTTCAATTGTTTGGCAAAGCAATGGATATGATCTCTTAACTTGCATCGACATGATGACTAATAAATCAATGAATAACATTATTTCATTTTAAAATTTACAGTGAAAAGAACTTTAAAATAAATTTACACCTCATCCAACTAAGAAGATCTAGAATTTTATTGTTCTACGTGTTTGGGAATACGTTGAAAGAGTAATTTCATATAAGTCGAACTAAATATTTGATGTTTAACTAAAATGATTTAACACACTTGCTAAACAAAGGTCGTAATGGCCAGTCTTACTCAAATACTCCTTCTTCAAAGATCAGTCTCATATGAAAGCGACATTGGCAAAAAGGCCAGAAGGCCCATGAGAGGTTCGCAGGGTGAAAAGATTGAGGCCCAATTACACTGCTTCATGCTGAGTCAGCCGTACTAAATTACTAATTGCCTCTCTAGTGGTTACCGTCAACTTGAACAAAAAAACTTAGACCCCTTTCCGGACTTCTTCATTTTTTTTCAAACCCGCAAAATACGTGGTCAAGCAGTGGGGCCCACAACCTGGTGAGTTGGCGGGTTGGAATATTTTTTATTTTTTTAAGAAAATTAAATTTCTTTCTTTTTCTTTTTTTCCAATTTTTTTCATAAGATTGTATAGTCATATCATATTAATTGACTTATGATTCTTTTTCTATTAATAAATTTTCAATAATGACATTTTTTCCATATTTTAAAACAAAAATATTAATGTGTTGTTATAATTTTAAATATAATATTATAGAAAGTTGATATAAAAAATAAAAGATTCTATACTATTTTTGAATGTATTAAGTATTATTTATCATACTTTGAAAAAATATTGAGATGAAAAATGTAAGAAAAATATATAATATATTATTTTTAAAATAAAAAATTTTAAAAAAATATATAGGTGGCGGGTTGGACATAGCGGGCTGACTTTTACCAGTTTGAACTCGCCATTTGTTGGTGGGTTCGCTTTACCAGCTCTAAATATAACTAAAACCAAGATGTGATGGACGATTAACAAATGGGGACTACCTTTAATAATCTTCAGGCACAGAATGCGAAGGAC
>JANTPZ010005591.1:0-12990 GCA_025593235.1 Vachellia pachyceras
TTGAAATGAGCATATACTTCTCAAAGAGGGAAATAAAACAGGCATAAATATTGAAACATTTAGTCTTCACAATTTCTTGCTTCAAGTCCTTCTCCTCAAATTTCAGCTTTTGAAAAATTTCACTTGAAAGACTTCCATTCTACGGTGCTCAATGGGACTGACACTAATGATTAATCACAGGTGCATGGTATTCGTAAGGCTATTTTCCAGATTATATGCATAGAAGTTTAGAAATAACTGGCCATCTCTATTTGCACTGTGAGGTAGCATGGCAACTTTGGAATGCAGTGTCTTATATTAAAGGCCGGATGAGTATCTGTTATATCCTTATTTTTATAATTTAAAAGCAAGTATACTTTTTATTATTATTTTAGTCAAGGAAAAAAATTCCTACCAACAAAACATTTTTCTATCTCATTCAATTCTGCATACCATATGACATAAGCTATGGATATTTATCGTGAGCAATAAACAACAAACCATTCAGCATTATGAGCTGAACTTTGCAAAGTGGGAGAAGGGATAGAGAATTAAAAGATTATGATTGTTTTAAGTATCATTAAATCATAAGCACCCTTATTCAGTTATCTTAATTTTAACAGATACAGAATCTATAGAACTGTTGGAAAAAGCTGAAGCACAGGCATTACCATAGAACCTCAGCAGCTGTAGAATAGGCAGTACTTCCTGTTGGGGTGGCCACAATGACTCCATCACCTTGTACCAGAAGGGCAAGGTAATTATCCCTCAGATGGGTCGACAGTGCTTCATGTGGGTGTCTAGAGATATGAAATATAAGATGCCGATGGGTCTCATCACAGAAAGTCCATGCTATATAAAAGTTTAGAGCATGAGGGAAACTCACCTTGGTTATAAGACGATCATGCTCATAGCATTCAATTTTTGAAAGGTATGGATTAGGACCGCGATCAATAACAACTTCATTAAGAACATAAAATACTTTCCCTGGCACAGCTTTACCCTTGCGAAATATTTCACATCGGAGACGCATTCTGAGAGTGATATACACACCATCTCGTGTAGTATTTCCATGAATAACTTGCTGTAAGTCCTTCTTGTAGTCATCAAACTATACAGAGAAAACATGATGTAAATCAAACAATTGACCTCAGAGCTTCCTATATTTCTTTTATTGCAAATGAAACTAAGGATTTACTAAAGCTTGCATTGTGAGATGTTAGAAAACCAAGAGAGCCAAGGTTGAATGAAACAACAGGGGGAACAGCTCCTCTAAATAGATTTGAAGCGTGCAGTATAACACCATCTCCCCCCAAGCATGCCACAAAATCTACTTTCTCATGTAGATCAGAGTCAAAGGCATTTAATATGGCTTTTCAATGGACAACCATATCACAAAATACTGTCAAGTTATTGTATTCCAGCTCACAAACTCCAGTACCTGGTATCTTGACTATAAAAAGTCTGGACAAATCCAAACCCTGAAATTCTAGCGAATATATCATGCACATCAGGTTCCACAACAACATTCATTTTTTCCAGGTGATATAAGAAAGAGGCCACCTGCAGATTAGATACAGAAATAGTACTGAGAATGGATTTAGTCAAGAATAGTAAAAAATACCTTTGTTGTTAACACAAGTATTTTCACTCATTCAAATAATATAGCTAGATATCCTCTGTGTAATCAGATGAAAGAAAAAGGTAGCAGTATTAATTGCATGCCAGATTAAGAAGGGGTTATAACACATTTAATAAATGTAAAATTATTTTTTGAAGATAGAACTAGCTCGTATTCGTAATTAAAAAAAAGAGACAAATGAAAAACCTTGGGCAGCTAAAAATCAATCGCACAGTCCATGAAAAGGATCATTACCTCTTTTGCTTCTTCCATCAATTCTTCCCCCAGTTTTTTCAATAACAAAACAGTTTTTGGCGCAGATTTCCACATAAGCATCTGCTGCTGGGTGCTAGGGTGAGTAAAAGCCAAAGAAGATTCAGTCACCTTTTCTCTAGTACATGAGTAACCATTTGTTCGTACTAAGAACATTTCAGCTCTCTTCCTGGACTGCACCCTAACAACACCAGTTGAAGAAGCACACATATTCCCCGCGACAGGTTCTGAATCTCCACCCAAGGCTAACCTAGCCTCTGGAGTGCTGTCTCGAACATTCAGAGATTCAGTAGTGACATGAGTACTGCCTGTGTTCCTAGTGGTGGAGGCATTGGCTTTAAGCATGGGATATGTTTTCCTACTTCTAGATCGATTTGCAGTTGTCCGAACGGAACTAGAAGTACTTCCAGCCATGAAGTTTGTATTCCCATCAATCATAACTTCGGCCTCTCCAGAAGGATAATCCAAATAAGCAGATCCATTGTAGCTTCCTGAGTCCACAAGTTTGGGCAAAGGATTATCAATGATGCTGACCATCATGTTTCCCTGAAACTTAACAATATGCATGTTTTTCAAATGCTGTAAGCTTTCCATTCCTCTAGTCTGAAATCTGAAATAAGAAGGTGGTGAGATCTTCCTATTTCCAATAAAGTTGGACATTTCCCTTTTGGAAAAGATACCACGATGAAGAACTTGAGCTTTTAAAGGGTTGGCCACGTTGGAGAAACTTGAAAAAGATCCTGCACCATTAGAAGTAGAAAGGGTTTCTGAGATTGTCTTATCTCCAGAAATAGATCCATTCAAAGCCCCATTACTTTTTGTCCTTTTGTTATCCTTCTTTCGAGAGGCACTTTTATCCAATGTTCCAGCAGAACCATGAGCTGCACCCAGATTCTCTTGCAAAGAATCGGTATTCTTTTCTAGGAAGAATACTTATGAAGCCATCATAGAATCCTGAGGTTTTCAGGATCCCTTTGTATGGCATGAAACCATGTCAATGGAAGCAACTGCTTGATTAGAAACTAACTGTGATGCAGAGCGAGTAATACAGTGCCTCCACCTGGAAACCATAGCAGATGTCCTCCAAACTCCTTCCTTGCTGTGAAGATAGATGGGCCTTTTGCTGCCATCAGAAACATAAGATGCAAACCTCACAACCTGCTCCATTGTAGGTGCAGTCCTAACTTCAACTGGGATTTTGATCAATTCAATTTTCCCAGAGGAAATAGCATCATGAATGGCTGCTTGAAAGAAGTTGTCTTTTACATTATCTGCTCTGAGATCTATAATAGTTTTATATCCTTTATCCAGTAGCCATGTCGGGCCTTCTTCTGTAACCTGGCCTCCAGTCCAGAAAACTGCCTCCGAATCTTTAGATACCACGTTCTCTGTAGAAGTTGAAAAATAAATAGGACTCCAATTTGCAAATAAAGTATGGCAAGGATAATGCTCTTTACGAAGAAGACCGGAATCATAGCAGATATTCTTTAGTCTCTGAAGTTTTCTCCACACATTTATGCTTCGATCATCATCAGATATCAAATAGTTCTCAAGAGCCACATGCAAGCTCTCACAACACCTTTTCATCTCACCCCTAAAAATGACAAGTGGGGGGAGATTATCCTTCATTGTGCTAACGTGTACAGCGCGAAAGGAATTCATGACTGAGGATCTTCCAGAAAGAATATCCTCTCTACCTTTATTCATAAGGGACACCATACATCCCAGGACAGAGACTATTTTATATTGAAGTTGTGGTTTCTCATCTGATGGGACATCATGAGACACTGCATTCACCAGTACATGGATTGCACAAGGCATCCATTAATGCAGAGTGAAGCCTTTCAGCACTCCTGAAGATCCTACAGTACGCCTCAATTTCAGCAATATCACCCGGAAGTGGACCAATCCAAGGCAGCTGTGATGGATCATGGGATTGGAAGGAATTCATATTCTGAAAATAATGGCAGCAAAAATTATTTTAAAGAAGAATTTAAGTCTATGGTTTGAATCTCTTGCATGAAAAGTCAGTTCTCAAATTATACTGAGAGCAATATAATACAATAACTCACAAACAGAAAAATAAAAAAGAAACTTATCCTTTAATCAGGTATTCTAAATTTTAGAATTATTTGGCAATAGGTTAGATATTTGCTTATGGAGTGGAAATGCAAGCAATTGCTTCATTGATGAAATGCACCAGGGTTGACAAAGGACACATTCTGCAAGAGTAATTTAAGGAATGACAGCGACAATCAAAATGCAGAGATATCAAGGTACAGATCGAAAAAAAAGTTAGGAGGAAGAGGTGATTTACACTTCAGAAGTGTCTGGAAGGAAGGAAAAGTAAAATAATTTTTTTCATGTGCGTGATTGCTTGGGAAGCCAAATAAATACAAGCATAGAATTCAGGAATGACGAGTCTAGGAAATGATTAATTTCAAACCAGAAAAGAAATGCAGGCTTAAATTGAGGGGAAAAGATTCCGAAATTCCCAAGTGACAAAGATGCAATGAGAACACAGCATAAGCAAATGAAATTTCTCAATTTGAAAGTAATCACTTCGGCAAGCTCAAATTCATTCCAATAATCAATTACCCTACAAGCAAGGTCCTCCCCATAGCATATGTAGATCATTGTTAAATTAAATGGTCTTTGCCCGCACATTAGACTATAGCCATAGGAATCAACCGATGGCAAAGAAAAATAAATGGGTCATGTACAGTGCCAATAAAATTTTATTATCTCGAAACAGTAACGCGCCAGTTTTTAATTTTACGATTGGATTTAGTTAATGCACTGAATTCGAGAAGCATACTAGCAACTTCAAAAGAACACATCATCCATTCGACAGAGACGAGCTTAGCTAAAGAGGTGGAAGTGAAGCAAATGACCCGAGAGTCCAACCCGAAATTCAAGAAAAACGACTTCGAAAGCTCTGCGTTGACAACCAACTTGAGCCTTCCCTTTTTCCTTGGCCACTCGAACCCGAGCCCCAACCCAAAATCGAAGACTCTACCATTTCCTGAGGACGAGGAAGGCTTAAAGAAACAGAGATAGGAAGGTGAAAGTAACCGTATCGCCAGAGAGGGGGGCAGACTCTTGTCGACGGAGAATGCCATATGACAGGTGCAGAGACATGCCACCATCGGAGCTTACGAAAGAGCATAATTTTCACTTTATTCCCGTCATAATAATTATGATTTTTACTATTCGTCACTGAATTTGTATTGGGGCCGTTATGTTGTTGGGATGGCGAGAAAATATGGTAGTTGGTAGAAAACTGGCGGGAACATCGGATTTGCACCAATATTGATTTGGTGGTGAACGCATCATTTCTGGTTTCCATTACATTCCCATTGCCGTGACTACCATCCATCCTCCTCCTTGATGTGAGGTCCTGTAATTCCTTTCTTTTTTGCCAAATCCTATCTTTTTTTTTTTTTTGCCAAACCTGTTATTCCTTTCATTGATATCCATATTAATATATTTAGTAAATTTAAAAAAGTCATAAAAATTTAAATATAATTTACTGAATAACTGAATTTTTATTAGAAAAATGTTATTTTAATATGATATAAACTGATCAAAATTGAATCAAATTAATTTACAAGCATCTTATTCCTATCTCCCGTCTCGCGACAATATACCTACGAACTACGTCTTAATAGCCCATTTTCGTATGGGGGAGCGGTGAGTTGTGAGGATTGCTGCTTCATATTAGCAACAAATATTTTATACTTCTAAAGGCCTTGCAAGAACATTTAATTACAAAAATGGCAACAATTAGTAGCCAGAATTCGATTTTAGGATGAGGGCAATATAGGGAAAAAATAAGACTAAAAACAAATGAAACCGAGATCAATCTATGTTGCTGATGCCAATCCATGCTAACTCGACTGTTCAAGACCGGGAAGTGACGTTGGCTGAATATTTGACTTGCGGGAAAGACTTGCAGACTGCTTTGAAGACTTGGACCTCTCTTCCCCTTGCGCAGAAGCAAGCTTCTCAGTTCCTTCAAGCTCCAACTCTGGTTTCCTCTTCACCTTCTTTGTCTCTGTAACCCTAACATCTTCCAGATTGATTGAACTTCCCTTCACTTTCTCCTGCTTTGGACCATTCACCAACAGACTGGAGCCCCCAGCCGTTTTAATTGTATTAGAAACTGGCTTGTTCACCGAAGTAAATGCACGAGTGCTAGATTCTGGTGCTAATCTCTCCCTCATGTTCTGTTGTGAAGCAACTGAACTAGCATCAAATCGAACAGTCTCTTGCTGGGATGCTAACGTCTTTCTACTCTTGACTTTATCATGATCCTACCATGCAAATCCATGAAACGGAAATAAACTAAAAATGATTGCAGAAGGCGGGATGCCTGTTGTTGTGCAAACAAAGGGGGAAAACCACATTTAAAGATAATTAAAGCATGCCTTGTGTCTCGTATACAATGCTCCGCGCCTCTCTTTTGCCCTGCAGATTGCTTTTTTAATTCCACGGTTGTCCATGCAACCATTTGGCCATAAATCCGCAAGCTGGAGAAGAAACGAGAGATGAAGTGTTAAAATAAAATAACACAAAATATAAAGAGCTGCTCCAATTACTTTCTTAAGAGATTAAATCAGACATGACTGGCAATACGTATAACAATATTTCAATAAAATTGGCAAGCAGAAATGCTCCTAAAAGGCTAAAACACAAAAAATTCATGGGAAGAAAACATCAAATTGGGATTTGGGAGGTGAGAAGGTTCTCATATAAGTCAGCAGCTTGTAAGACCATTATCAATACAAGGTCTAACTTCAGTTTCTTGAAGGGATGAGAGGTTAAGATGGCATATTGCGTGCTATCGATGCAATTAATTTTAAGTTTCAACCAACATTAGGATGCAATGATGAACTGATACCAAAACAAACACAGAGAAGCGAAGAACCCTAAAAGAACAAAGGTGGAACAATTTTCTGGTCCCCAGCATCATTATGCAATCCCACAAACACACAAGACACAACCGAAAAGGTTTTAATAAGAAAATTCACATCACCTCAGCATACAACTTTCGGATTTGTGGGCCTGCATCATCATCCAATCCCTAGAACAATTGCAAGCAAAATGTCATAAAAGAGACTTTTCACGACCAGATTTTAAAAATAAGTATTTAAAGGCAAAACTTTGGTACATCAACAAAAAGGTCATAGAGATCACAAATCTTGTCCTCCAATGCAGCATCCATCCTTTTGTCTGATGCTTTTCCATCAGGGCCAAATTCTAGAAAGTCACTGGAAGCTGAGGCTTGCTGCTGTTGCTGAAATGCCCAAAAAAAAACCGTTTATGCATGATGATCTCAAATAGGATTGTGAAAGGATCATCAAGGTGCAAACCAAGCACCAGAAGAGGGGGGAAAAAGCCCATGCACAATCAAATTTAGGACTGAAATAAAGAAAAATCCAAAAAAAATCAGATAAATGATCCATCTGCAAGCATGCTTGAACCTTGATTACCAGAGTGGTCAGAACAAATTTGGACTCACACTTCACACAAGTTGAAAAGAACGAGAAGTAAAACTTGATGGGAGAATTGGAAAAAAAATGATGATAATGGTGGCGAAGTAGTAAAGTGAGAATCAAACAAAGAAGTACCTCATAAAAGGCATTATAAGCTCATCATGTTGAAAGTGAAAATAAAAGGAATTTATACCTTGGGTTCCAGAGATGGGGCATGCATCTTAATCATCTCTACAACCTCCTTCTTTATGCTTTGAAACCTAGCATCTTTCTCTTGCTTTGCTGACAGACCCATACTGACCATGATTTTTAGGTGTCTCTATAGCAGGAAGATATTGCATGACAGGACAGGTAGTTTCAGGCATCAAGGGAACCAAAATAAACTTTACAAACAATAAATATAGACAAAGAAAAGAACTGTTGCAACATTATTAAGCCTAGGTTATATACGATAAACCACTAATAGCAGGGATGGGTACTCCACAAGAAAAAGGCAGAAAACAGTTTTCATTCCCATTAATATTGGCAAATTTTTGTCATTTAAAAATAAATAGCCATAGCCACATGTTAAAATACTCAAGCAGAAATCAGGAAAGGGGAAAGGGAAGGGAAGGCAATCTTTTCAAAAGTTCCTAGAGTAGTCCAATCTAAATGTTGTAACATGCACACTGTAGATTGCAAGTATAAATAATACATAATCCACACTCCTTTTAAACAGACAACAGAGTTCTGCGCTATTTATGAAAGTGACCCAGTCACATGCATAACTCCAGCGTCATCAAAACATGCCTAATCATTTAAACTTGCAACAACCAGCACAATAGCAAAGGAAGTTGGCTGACTTGAAGAAAAAAACACCACTTCAATTAACCATGGGTTTAATAACTGATAGTGAAAGTAAAATTACAAAATGGAGCCACGGATACTGAAGGATCATCTGTATATATTCAACACGCTGCAATACCTTTAATGTTCTGAGTTGAATCAAGTGCCCAAGAATACTCATAAGACGATTAACTAACTCCTTTGATACTTTCCCATGGCTTGCCTGCTGCAGCACAAAGCAAAGTTAATATCAAATTATTTAAAACTGTAACGAGACAATAGAATATGATATTGCGCATTCTCAAGATGCATAAAATTCTTTCTCTTCAACAGAATGATTAATATTGATGAAAAAAATGAAGTGCAAATATTGGAGGATGAGGAATTCAGACAAAAACCATCTCAAATGACTGAAATGACAAACGACGATGTCCAATGAATTTGGAAATCAGTTGATAAAAAAAATGACTAAAAGTTCCTTGAAATCAATATTTGCATATACCGCTAATCTAGCAACTTTAGAAAGCTTTAGCTTTATTTCTCTAGGCAATCTCCTTTTGACTGCCTGGGATGTAGTGTCAGCCTCATGGTTTTCCATTGCAGGTGGCCTTGCTGTAACATTATACACCAAAACAAAAAGCTTAGCATTTCACAAAACTCGCCACAATTCACATCTGAGAGTTGCAAGATTCACAATGGTATCAGAACTTACATTCTGCAACCATCTTCTCTAACTCTCTAATAGCCTTTTCAAGCATCGAAGTTTTTGGCCTAACACTAGTACCTTCTTTCTTGTGCGTGTATGGCAATTTCTGCAAAACATTTGAACAAATGCAGGACAGCCACAAACATAATAGATCTTATATTAATACTTGCATCTCTTCCTTGAAAAAAAGTTGCAAGAATATATATTCAAATAGCAGAACACAATTGTCACAGATCATCAGTGGTCACGTGGTCACAATAATTAAGAAGATGAAACATTTATATCATAATTGGTGATGAAAACGGCTTATAGCTTGACTTAGAAATAAAAATATAAAAATAATCTCATTGTCGCCAAAAATCTTGCATCTATAAAAGACTGAAAGTAAATAGGAGAACTCCGGCCCAAAAAATGGACCACCACAGAAAAGCAAAAGAAAAAAACTCACCGTTGCTTGCGTGGTAGTCCTTCCCTCAGTCAAGTTAAGATCTGGCAGTTCACAGATGCCATTTTTATCTTTTGACTGAACTCTGTTTTCCACACCATCAACACTGCTTGCAGGTCTTCCAGGTTGGGATTTGGAATGTCCAAAGGAACTTTTTTCATGGTATTTCTTTTGACATGCATCAAATGATCCACTGGCATCTTTGTATTTGTCATTTGCATTCCTCGATTGAAGATTTCCTCCATACTGCTTATCAATATCTTTTGCTTCTATCACTATTGGAGGAGTGTCATCATTTGATACATTCAAAGAGACAGCAGGATCTGATACTGGTTTAGTATCAGCAATATTCTTTTTTGAACAGGATACCAATTGATTCTCAAATTTCAAATCATCGTAATGTTCACTAGATAAAGGCAAGTTCTGTGAGGAATTCAACGTCTTTTTCACTGGTAATGATGCTGCCTTTCCAGCTGCAGTCTTGCCCACTCTTCCAGGTTTATTTGATTCCTGACCATCATAACTTTCACCAGGATTCTTCAATATATCTTTTCTCCGCCTTTTCTTTGGTTGCTGGTTTGGTAATACCGGAGGCTGATTTCTGGTAATAGTGAAAGGAACAAATGAAAATCGCTAAAAAAAATTAATGACTTTTTGTAAAATTTTATTTATTTAGATGATCAAACTGACTTAGTTAATGTTTAATTTAAAAATATAAAAGGAAAAATAAAACAAATCAAAAGGTGCAAAGCTAATCTACCAGCTTGGACATCACACTCAGAGCAACATCAAACTTGATCCTTAACTTTAGTCTTGCAATTATAGACATTTTAATAAAATGAAAACACCATTAAAAGCAAAAATAAAACTTACACGCGTTCCAACTTTCCCCTGTTCACGAAGAAACCATCATGTTTGATTGCAGAATTATCAACTTCAAAATATTCATCCTGCATAAAACTCTCAATACATTACCAAATGTCTAAAATAGAGAAATTCCAAATATGCAGAAGAATATAATTCCTGTCAGCTATCAAAGGTCAACACATACATGAACCAAAACAATATACAAAGATACCTACCAGCTCAGCATCGTCAATGAAAGAGTCTTCTGTATCATACTGATCATCATCTGGAACGTCTAGTAGATCTTCCTCATCACTGCTATCCTTGCCCTGAATTGATCAGTTTCCATTATTACCAAATTTATATTTATAAAGCATAAAGGCACATATATAAATCTATGGTAAAAAATAAAGGATAAAGCTTAAAAATCTATGGTAAAAAACAAAGGATGTTGATAGAGAGCAGAGTGTAAAAATCATGGTAGGCAATATATACATACCATGTAAAGGCGTTCAATCTTCTCTATTACAGCACTGAACCGATGTGGAAAAGCCCCATCTTTTGCTTCGTTTTCAGTAGGTTGTCCCTGAAAGATGAGTAGAGGCTTGTAAGAAACTAAATAAAGCATGCCACCACATACAATTTCAACAAAACAATAAGCTGGAATTTACAAAAATAGACAAGTTCCCAGGTGAATAATAAGACAAACACTAGGCATATGACAGGCTATTTTTAATCCATTCCTTGATCCTTGATTATCCTGAATCCATGTTTTACTATATTTAATAAAATTCCATGTTATTTGTGTAAGAATATTTCAAACATACTATCCATACAACAAGTGTGAAAATAAAAATCAAAATAACGACACCTATCGCATCAAAAGACTCAAGCATGATCCAAATACACGCACAATGCAGGAGACTTACAAGTTTACATACAGTAACTAGAAAATACTACAACGTATAAAGCACACGCTCTTAACAAATCAAGGCCCAGTAGATCACAGTTGACCCAGGAGCATCAACTGATCTAGCTAGAAAAGTAGGCCAAGAAAAATCTAGAAATGCAAAGGGAGACAGGCATGAACTTGCATCACACCAAGAGCATGAAAAAAGAATGTCAGGTCTTTTTTACTAAAAAGAAAAACCCTGCACATAATTTAAACCAAACCGCATGACAGCGCAAATTGAAAAATGGAATAAAGAGCATAATTTCCTCACATCAATTTAAAAAATCTACAGCCTCGCCTGAGCCTAGTAGCATAGCTAAAAACATCGAGTCATATACAGGTTATTTCATCCCGTAACTTAACAATAAGTAACGTGTTAGCAAACTAATACAAAGCTCTTTAATTTTAACTAACAAGTAACGTGTTATTTCACCCCTTTTCTATAGCTAGTATAAAGCCTCTTTAATTTTAATTAATAATCAGTATTCCTGAATTAAACTCCCATGCGCGGGAAATAGCTGACAAGTTTCATATGGCTAACTAAATAACGAAAAGCCACGCCAGCGACCCACTGAACAAGATCGTGCTCAATATCACGCGTATTTGAGAAAATGCACAAAGTAAGAAGAAACAGCCTATGGTTATCTACAATGTATTTAGAACTTCAGAAAAACCCAGCCTTCAAAGATCAATCTAAAAGGATGCACGTAAAATGACTGCGTAATTAAGATGTCTCACAGGAGCGATTCTGGACTCCAGGGCGGGGTGAGCAGAGGTTAGACGTTCGAGAGCCAAAGTGGATCCATTGACCCTGTTAGAGTCTTTCATCAGCTTCTTCCACGATACTATAGTAGTCTCTGCAGGCCGGAGCTCCACCGTGAACATTTGGCGGTCACCCTTTTTCACAAGAGAGGAAGAAGTCCTCGATGAATCTCCGCCATCTCCCCCTAAAGGAACCTTCTCTTCCTCCATCCAGAAGTACTGGTATCGTCTCAAATTGGTGGGTCTTGAGACGAAGATTTAAAAATTAGGGTATGAGAAACACAGCAGAAACAATCTGCCCTGGACAGAATAGGAAATTGGCTGAGTAGTCAGGGGGGAGGAAATTGCGCGGGATTCAAAATACAGAAAGTAAGCAAAAGGGGGAAAAATAAATAAAAATGAACCTGAATGGTTTTAACTGAAATTCGACTTCGTCGTCAAAATTTTCCTGCTCTTTCTTTCCCGAGAAAAACGAGGGAAGGAAGGAATATCGGGTCGGGTGTAATTTGGGCCCAGCTTCGTTGCAACCCTTCGGCTGGGAGCCTGGGTTCCGGGAGCCGGGAGGAGGGAAGAGGTCACCAGCCCCCGAGTCGGGAATTACCGAATTAGTACAGCAGCTTCTCGCGTTGGCCCTTGGGTGAGATGTGAAATTGGTAAATGAGTCCCGGTAATTAGTACCGGCAACTACCGGTAAAAACTATTTTATAAATAACAACTACTCAAATCATATAAAACAAACTAATGGCTAAAATTAATTAAAAATGTGCATTATACTTCTATGTAAAGATAAATTATTGTTTATATATAAAGTGAGACCTATGAAAGAAAATGTTTATAAATTAGATGCAGATAATAAATTGGTAATAATAAGGGAAAATTATAATGAATGATCTAGGGAACATTATTTATTGCGAAGGAGAACATAAATATGTTTATTTTGAAAGACAAAGACTACTAAAACGTTAATTGTAAGATACCATATTGCGCTTTATTAAACTTACCATATTCTCTCCTAAATCCAAATTTTTAAAACTAAAATTAAAACTGCCATTCTATCAAACAAAAAATAAATAAAACTGCTAT
>JANTPZ010005598.1:0-10810 GCA_025593235.1 Vachellia pachyceras
GCCAAAATTTCTGTTGGCTGAAGCATGTGGCACAGAGAGCATTTTATCTTTGTTGGCTTCAGCCAAAAAACCTGTTGGCTGAAGCATAATGCACAGGGAGCATCTTGAGGCCTTGGTTCTTCAACATTCCTGCATATTAACACAAATACACATGAATAGGGATGTATAATCTCTTTTTAACATAAATGTCATTTAATTAACCCAATAAAGCTCAAATAACATGCTAAAAGGTTAGTATTCTTCATATAAAATATGGATTTATCATATAGATACACACACAGACCTTGAGACATAGGCAATGGGCGCAATCACAATTGTAGCTATAGCTTGTCGATAGAGAACAAAGACTCGAGGACTCAAGCCCTGTAACAAAGCGACTCTGGTGCTGAGAGAAAGCCCTGCGTAAGTGAACTGAAGAAGAAGCATATCCACTACCGGCATGTAGTATTGTAAAGATCGTCCCATAACCATCAGATGAATTAATAACCGGAGCTAGCCGAAAATGTCAAGCTCTGGGGCTAGAGAAAGCAATAAGAATGAAAGATATAAATAGGAGAAATTTAGTATATAAACAGCAATTTCCTTCGACTTTTAGTAACTCATCACTGTCATCTGTGCGCCTGTAATATGACAAAGGCGGTTGTGGTTCTTTTCTGTGGTGTGACCAAAGGCTTAGCTTGCAACCACATGCTCTTCGTTCTAGATACTTACAGCGCCCACTCGGATTTTGCTTACATGAGCATATATATATATATGTATGTATGTATATGTATGCTCATATATAGGGTCCGTTTGGATAAGCGGTGGAAAAAGTGTGTAATGGACCAAGAGACGAATGAGACCAATGAAGATAATTCAACCAAGAGACAAGCCCAAAGCCAGGTGGGCCAAGTAAGGAAGAGTAGCCGGCTGAAGAGAAGACCTTGGAAACTCAGAGAATTGGGAGAAGCCGAGTACATATAAAATAGGGAGAGTATCGCGTGAGGGGTGCGAAAAAAATTGGTCATGGACTTTCTCTATGTAATCATTTCTGTCAGTATTCTGTTATTCCCTTTCTGTTAGGCCGCTGTGGCATTTCCCTCTGTCTTTCTTTCCATTATTCTGATGCACAAGTTTGGTACCTCTATTGAATGGTTTTCTAAAGGAAGTGAAATACGTTTTCTGCGATACATTCTTTGCATTACCATTTGATTCGATAGCAGTCATCACATTGGTGCTTTCATCACACTGGAATGGCAGAAAACACTCGTTGGAAGGAGGTGCAGAGTGACCTCAAGAAGACGACGGAATTCATCGAATATGCGAAAGGCCGTTTTGAACAACTTGATCAACTCAGCAACGTCATCCAATCCATGGTACAATCAGTCGATGGCCTACAGCTCCGTCTCGAGCACTCGTCGACGTCGCCACACACACATGCTTCTTCAGGAAGCCCGATAGCACAAACCGTGCAGACGCATCCACATAACACTCGTACGGTGAAGCTGGATTTCCCACACTTTGACGGCACCGATGCACTAATATGGATTTTCAAAAATGAACAGTATTTTAAATATTATGAGATCCCAGATACACAGAAGTTGGTCCTCGCTTTGGTACACTTCGACGGTGACGTTCTACCGTGGTTTCAGATGCTGGAGAAGACGGGCCACATTCCTGACTGGTACACCTTGGCGAAAGCTATTGAGCTACAGTTTGGCCCGTCACAATTCGACTGTGCACGTTCACAACTTTTCAAGCTGACTCAAGGCGAGTTGGGTGGATCTTTGGAAGCTTATAATTCCAAATTTCTTTCGTTGGCTAATCGCATGGAAAATATACCAGAACCTGCCCTACTGGACTGCTACATTAGCGGCCTCAGCCCCACTCTGAAGCGAGATGTCCTGGTCCAACGGCCTCACACAGTTCTCAGTGCCATGGCATTGGCTCGCCTCTTCGCTGATACTTCGGCGTTACACATAGCAGGTCCTTGCGCAGATGTAGTCACCAAACCAAGGTTTTCGCCATCTGCGAGTAAGACATTCGTCTCCTCCTCAAGTAATACCACCTCGACCACATCAATAGTTTCAAGCACAGGGAAGGCGAACTTGCCTCCCTTATTACCTACCCCCACGACACCGCCAGTGAAACGAATGTCCCGGTGGAGATGCAAGTACGGCGAGAAAAGGGACTCTGTTTTACTTGTGATGCTAAGTTTTCCCCTACTCACAAATGCCCAAACAAGCAACTGATGCTGCTCTGTAGTGACGAAGATCACCCTACGGAACAACCTCCGCAAGGAACCACCGAGGAGATTGACACCACTTTCCACCACCTATCGCTCCATGCCTTGCGAGGTACACAGGGGGCAGCCACCATCCGTTTTAATGGTCTTATCCATGGCACCGGGGTTCAGATTCTCCTTGATGGTGGGAGCTCAGACAATTTCATTCACCCTCGCATTATACAACATCTGGGTATTCCAGTCGTGCAAACCACCACAATTCGCATACTAGGGGGCACGGGAAAAATTTTAAGTAGCAATGAGCAGGCCAAGGATGTTCCCATCCAAATCTGTGGCCATACTCTTTTCATTACCATGTTCGTGGTGCCCATCGCAGCTACCGACGTGGTCATAGGGGCTGACTGGCTTGAAACTCTGGGCCCTCATGTCGCCGACTACTATACCTCTACCATCAAGTTTCTTCTCGATGGTGACTTCATCACTTTGACAGGTTATCGTGGGCTATCCACCACTACTGCACAATGCCATCAGCTTACTCGTCTGACATGCACAGACGTCATTGCTAAGTTTTATTTGCTTCATGCACAAGAGACAGTGACAAAGGAAGGCGATCTTTCCCGACACGTGCATGCCAAAGTGCATGCTCTGTTACAACGCTTTCAGGAGGTTTTCTCCGTACCCCACGGCCTTCCTCCTCACCGTGAACTGGAACACCGCATTGATCTCATTCCAACTGCAGGTCCGGTCAAAGTGCGGCCCTATCGGTATGTCGCAAGCCAGAAGACAGAGATTGAGTCCATTGTCGCTGAGCTGCTAATGGACGGATTGATCCGACTGAGTTCCAGCCCTTTCTCGGCCCCCGTCATCCTGGTTAAGAAGAGGGATGGCACTTGGCGCTTCTGTGTGGACTATCGGGCCTTGAATGCTGTCACGATAAAGGACGCTTTTCCCATGCCCATGGTGGACGAGTTGCTCGATGAACTCCATGGCTCTGTTTTTTACTCCAAGCTGGACCTTCGCTCTGGTTACCATCAAATTCTGTTACGTGACACAGATTGTGCGAAAACAACTTTTCGGACTCACCAAGGACTGTATGAATGGTTGGTGATGCCATTTGGGCTCACAAATGCGCTGGCAACCTTCCAAGCATTGATGAATCGCATTTTTCAACCCTTCTTGTGACAGTTTGTTCTGATTTTCTTCGATGATATCCTCATATACAGTGCTTCATGGGAGCTGCATCTCCATCACCTCACATTGGTCCTTGAGCTGTTATCCTCGCATCAACTATTCGCAAAGATGAGCAAATATGCATTCGGGTTAACACGCATCGACTATCTGGGCCACGTCTTATCTGCCCAAGGCGTCGAGGTCGATGAGGCGAAGATTCAAGTAATTCACGATTGGCCCATCCCATCAACAGTATCAGCTCTCAAAGGTTTTCTTGGACTGAGTGGGTATTATCACCGCTTCATACGCCATTATGCCCAGATTGCGAGTCCTTTAACCGATCTTTTGAAGAAAGACGCATTCCTGTGGTCTCCTGGTGCTCAGGAAGCATTTGATGCTTTGAAGAAGGCTCTATCGACAGCCCCTGTACTTGCATTACCGGATTTCATGAAATCCTTCATTTTGGAGACAAATGCCTCAGGTTCTGGTATTGGTGCCGTCCTCAGCCAAGGGTCCCATCCTATTGCATTTTTTTCCAAAAAATTGTCTCCTCGGATGCAAAATCAGGCCGTCTATGTCCGAGAACTCTATGCTATTACGGAGGCTGTGGCTAAGTTTCGTCAATACTTGCTGGGTCATCATTTTACCATTAGAACAGACCATGCGAGCCTTCGTCACCTACGGGATCAAGTACTACAAACCCCTAAACAGGAATCATGTCTACCACGGCTGCTCGGTTATAACTTCGATATTGAGTTTCGTTCGGGGAGCCAAAACCAAGCCGCCGATGCCCTTTCTCGAGTATCTTGCATGGCTTTATCGTTTGTCGAAGGGTCCTTTATGGATCACATCTATGCTCAGGTACGTGCATCTCCCACTATTCATCAACTTATGTAGGATATCACGGACGTTTCCAGTCCATATCATGTTAAACACGGTGATCTCTACTGGAAGGATCGCTTGGTTATTCCTCACGATGACGCAAGCTTGATTCATCGTATTTTACTCGAGCTCCATTCGTCTCCTATTGGTGGCCACACTGGTTTCCTACGGACTTTTCACCGGATTGCACGACTATTTTTTTGGCCTAACATGCGTAAGGACATCCGCAACTTTGTGAAGGCTTGCTCTGTCTGCCAACAAGCCAAAACATCTCATTTGCATCCCGCTGGCTTACTCCAACCGCTGCCTATCCCAACACGTATTTGGGAAGATATAGCTATGATTTCGTGGTAGGCCTTTCCGCTGTTCGTGGTCTGTCAGTCATTATGGTTGTTGTGGATCGCCTCTCCAAATACGGCCATTTCACTCCCTTGCCAGCAAGTTTTTCTAGTCTACTGTTGCTGAGGCATTCATGCAGCACGTTGTCAAGCTCCACGGCATCCCCTGCACAATTGTGTCCGACAGAGACACGACGTTCACAAGCATTTTTTGGCGTCACTTGATGAAATTACAGGGCACTTAGTTATGCTTCACAACGGCGTATCACCCACAGTCAGACGGGTAGACTGAGGCACTCAACAAGACTCTGGAGATGTACTTGCGATGTTTTGTCCACCACTATCCCAGACAATGGCTCTCTTATCTACCATGGGCCAAATTTTGGTATAACTCGGCTTTTCACTCCTCTACTGGCTTTACGCCATTTAAGATCGTATACGGATGGGATCCCCCACTGCTGTTGCGTCACTCCTCATTAGAGGACACCCCTTTTGATGTCCACCGCCAGCTCTATGAACGAGATGAAGTCTTGGGTGTGCTGAAACAGAACCTCATGACTGCCCAGTGTCGCATGAAGTACTATGCTGATAAACACCGACGACCACTGGAGTTTCAGGTCGGCAATTGGGTTTTGGTACGTCTCCAACCGTACCGACAACACTCTATCCAGTTGCGAAAATTTCAGAAGTTAGCCCTTCAATATTTCGGTCCATTTCAAGTCACCGAACGAATAGGCCAGGTTGCCTATCGTTTAGCACTACCAAATCATGCCAAAATCCATTCGGTCTTCCAGATCATGCCCAGCTCAAACCATTTCATAGGGATCCAACTGCACAATCGTATTTTCCGTTACCCATGCAATCTCTACCGGAAGGTCCCTTATGTTGTCCCATTGAAGTTCTTACTCAGCGGCACGTGCATCAGGGTCAACAATGGCTTCGACAATTCTTGATTAAATGGGATGGACCTCTACCAGATTCCTGGGAGTTTGAGGGAGACCTAAAATGCTGGGCCCCGACTTTGAACCTTGAGGACAAGGTTCCAACTGATGGGGAGGGTATTGTAATGGACCAAGAGACGAATGAGACCAATGAAGATAATTCAACCAAGAGACAAGCCCAAAGCCAGGTGGGCCGAGTAAGGAAGAGTAGCCGGCTGAAGAGAAGACCTTGGAAACTCAGAGAATTGGGAGAAGCCGAGTACATATAAAATAGGGAGAGTATCAGCGTGAGGGGTGCGAAAAAAATTGGTCATGGACTTTATCTATGTAATCATTTCTGTCAGTATTCTGTTATTCCCTTTCTGTTAGGCCGCTGTGGCATTTCCCTCTGTCTTTCTTTCCATTATTCTAATGCACAAGTTTGGTACCTCTATTGAATGGTTTTCTAAAGGAAGTGAAATACGTTTTTTGCGATACATTCTTTGCATTACCATTTGATTCGATAGCAGTCATCACAAAGTGATTTTTTGATAGAAGTTATTTTGGAAAAGGAATTCTGAGTAGAAGTTAAAAGTGTAACGTGATTTATGTTTGGATAAGCGTTTGAAAAGTAACTTATCTTGAAAAGGGGAAACTGTTTGGATAAACTTTTGAGAATGATTTTTTATGGCAAATTACGTAAAATTACATGAATTTTATTAAATGTCACATTTTCATATATACTTTATTTTATCTATTTGTGATAATTTTGAGGATAAATACAATGATAAATAAAAAATGGAGTAAATAAAAATATATTTAAATTAATATTAAAAGAAAAATTATTTCCGAACTCCTCTGCCCATTTCTTTCTCCATTCTTTCCTATTTTCCATTCGTTCGTCTCCTTTCTTCTCCATTCTTTCTAATTCTCTCCATTCGTCCGTCTCCGTCTCCGTATGGGGTTTGAGCTCCTGGGAAGCTTTAATCTAAGGAAAGCAGCACCATAGATGAAGAACATTATGGCAGGATCCTCAAAATCGGTGGCGACATTAGCAGCGCAGTACACCTCCACAACGAGCCCGGCTACCGTGATGAGTTGGTGCTCCAGCCTTGCGACCTCCCTCCCGCCACCGTCATCCAGATTGCCCGGCAACCTCGGTGAGTTTGTTCAATGTTTCTCTTCAACTCTCTCTCTCTGATTTTCCCTCCCTCTCTGTCTTCACACTTCAAGACAGAGAGAAGAGAGAAAATGCCTAAGCAAGATGGCGGGAGAGATGTTCGGCTGGCCCTTGGGTTCACTGAAGTTTTGGAGATGGATATTGCTGCCACCTCGAGGTCCCGAGGTGGCCGACGAAGGCTCAGGTGATGACAAGCATGGAATAGGAGTTGATCATTCGATGCCCCATTGCTAGCTTGAATAAAGCAGCTCAATAACTCAGGACCGCAAACCGCATGCTCAACGCTAAGCAGAAGTAGCTCCCACCCTCCTTCTGTAAAAAGGAGCGTTTAGGGTAGAAGCCCTTCTGGACCACCGCCAACCCAAACATTGCAAAATTTTACCACCGCCCGTTTTGCTCCCGCACCGCTCCTTTTCATCCCACACCGCTGACCCAAACGCACGCATAGTGGGTTTCGAACTGAATTGATTGGATCACATGGGTGTAAAATTCTATTGACATAATTTTTTTTTCTTTTGCCACTTAATATTAAGGGGAAATTCCAAAAAAATGCCCATAAGGTTTTAAAAAACCCGAAAAGGTGACTCAAATTTTAATAATCTCAGATCAGTCGACTGTACCAAAATGAATTTTGTTGAAATGTTTATCTTTTACAATGTTGCGCATCATTTTTTTTTAAAAAAAAAAAAGAGCCTCAGCCACCCTTCCTGGCCACCAGTGGGCACCAGAGTTGGCGATAAGGATTCTTGTACCAAAGTGTGAATTGATCCCAACATATATTTAGACCCCAAAATGTTTATGCCATGTTTGGTATGGTGAAATTGAGAGGTGGAATTCGAAATGGAATTCATTTCCTATGTTTGGTATGATGGAATTGGAAATGGAAATGGAATTCAAAATGGGTATAAATGAATTCCATGATGTAACCCATGGAATTGTATTCAATTCCATAGAATTGATTTTTTGGCCCCTCATTTTTTTATATTTATATCCATTTCCATCTTCATTTCAAATTCTATCTCCATCTCCATCTTCATTTCCATTTCCATCAAAATCAATTCCAACGTACCAAATAAGCCATTAATGACTATTGATCTGGCGGTGGGCTTGGGCAATTGTGGCCGGGGCTTTTTTTATTTAAAAAAAGTGAGGAACAGTATTTTAAAAACTCATACATTTCAAAATTATATTTTGGTACTGTGGACTGATTTAGGATTATTAAAATTCAACTCATGTTTCTGTGTTTTTGAAATCTTTCGGGGTATTTTTATAGAATTTTCTCTAATATTAACTGAGATGGTATAGATAATTTTTCAGTCCATCGCTCCCATTCAATGCAAGAGAGCCGTATAATGTATATCATCGAATTGATATTTTGCTCATTAAAATGGAAGATGATTTTGCTGTGTGATTTTCTCTTGAATGAGATGTTGACATTTTATTACATCGAGAAATAACAGAACTGTATAAGTCTGATTTTTTAAAAAAAAAATATAAACTTTGTCACTTATTCAATATTAATTTTCAATTATCATGCTATGTATACAGAGTAATAGAGTATTTTTTAATTTTGATATTGATATTTTATGCCATCATACATATTTAAATATTTAAAAGGTAGTACTACATATAACAAAGCTATCTGTAATTAATAATTAATTCCAAAAACATGAGGAATAACTAACGATGTCATAAATATCAAACTGGTAATAAATTAATTACATGATTTAATCACCCTTAAAAGTATGTAATAGTAACTCCCATATATGGCCAAACTATGAAACATATGCACAAACTCTTCGATGTCTCAAAATGAATCCCTATGATTAAAAAAGCAGAATAAATAATTATATATGTATGGACCAAAAAAAATAAATTATCCCATGTCGCGAAGACAGCTAAGCCAGGGAGTGTATATATATATATATACTTTCCCCTTTGCAAATTATTTTCAACCATGCATGTCATTATATTTATAAGAAAGAATATAATTACCAACTTATTAATTCTATCATAAATTTAAAAAAA
Organism: Vachellia pachyceras; assembly: GCA_025593235.1. NCBI lineage: Eukaryota > Viridiplantae > Streptophyta > Magnoliopsida > Fabales > Fabaceae > Vachellia > Vachellia pachyceras. Next base: position 8,743 of record JANTPZ010005598.1, read on the forward strand.
AATCAGCTTTAGTTCTAGTACATCTCTCTCCTTTCTTGATGTCTAATATGCGTAGCCCTAATAAATAGAGGTAAAATTTTTTTAAAAAAATGGGAACTAATAATTTTTTAGATGACTTATATTATGGATAAAAAATTTCTTCTAAAAGATACTCAATATTTTTCACTCTCCGGACGTAAAGTTTTAATTTTATACAGTCATATATGGACTCCATGTAAGAGGATGAAGATTGAGGGCAGTTTGGGAACGCGGTAGAGTAGTACTTTTACGTAAATCGAGGTAAATATATGAAGGAGATTACCTTGTTTTACAGAAAAACACTGTTAAACGTATTTTTGGAGAGTAAATAAGCTTTTTCAAACAAGCGTTGAATCTTCAAATATACACACACAGAGTTACACCCAGAGCGTTTGAGGGTATATTTTCTCCATGATCTTTTATTGAATTAATTAATGTCACGTTTTGATCATCGTGGTTAATAATATACTCGATCTCTTTATTTTTTTTTTCTTTATGGTCGACTCTTGTCGATTATTCTGAATCGGAATCTGAAGATTCCTTTATAGATTGAACAAAACAACTTGGGCGCGGCTGCCTAATATATAACCAAATCAGAAAATCTCAACTTGCGCCGCTGCTTAATTGAGATTGTTTACTTTAGTTTTGTCATTATCTCATAATCTTACCTTTGATCGACATGGTATTATGAATATTAGATACCTTTATTTGTCATTTTTCAATTTCAATGATATTTTTCTGGAATTTTCCCTATCCAAATCCTCAAAAGGCACCAAAACTGATCTTTCCTTTGCTTTCATCTGCGTCCATTAGATCTCCGTGGTGTTGGTATTTTTTTTTTGTCTTTGACGTACGGCAAAATGATATTAAAGATAGAAAGAAGTCATCATTACAAAGTTTTATACACTAAAGGACATATAGATGAATCAACTATACTATTAAAGTGGGATTGGGGAATAACAAACGCATGAACTATGGCAAAAAAAGAGAGTCAAAGTATGAGATCATAAGTAACTGCAGCCATCAGAGCAGATTTAGTATCCGTTTGGGAACGCGGTAGAGAAGTACTTTCATATAAGTCGAGGTAAATATGTGGAGAAGATTATCTCGTTTTACGAAAAAACACTGTTGAACGTGCTTTTAAGGAGTAAATAAGCTTTTCTAAACAAGCACTTAATTGACTTGATGTTGATGCTCAATTTATTTGTGGAGCAAATGCCCAAAGAGTGATGATCATGTGGGAAAAGGGAGATATTCGGAATGATCCATTGTAGTCCTGCTCTGAGACAAATGAGAGGAAAATATGTTGAAACTTCATTCACAGAGATCATTCATCTGTCTGCAAGTATGTTTCGGCTATCTTATACACACCCCACAGTTACATTTATAGAAACAATCAACCTTTTAATCCTTTTAGCTTCTATTAATTGTAATTCAATCCATTTGTTGTAACCGGTAGATGACTTTAGCAATTTTATAATTTAATCCATATATTTTACAAAACAAAATATATATACAATAAAAGTCATCAGAGACTACAATATAAAATTGCTAAAATTATAATGATTAAATAACAGTGAGGCGAAATTCTTGAACCAAATTACAATGGAATCGTCCAAAGACTTAATTCCCCATATATATATATATATATATAATATCGTATTATATAATTAGGTGCGGAAAATTATTGTTGGCTAAAAAAAAATACGGAAAATTATTACTGACGAAGGTCTGAACATTGGATAAGTGTATGGAATACAATAATGCACGATTGATCAGATAATGAAAACAAAATACTAATGAATATATATATATATATATATATATATAATATCACGTTATCTATGTCTGGTGGCATGCATGACTCACCATCACAAAGCTACCATGTGGCTGTGTATGAAATGGATCCAAAGGAAACTGACCCTGGAAAAAGGATGCTCTGTCTCTATCGATCTTGGCTGCGTTTGGTTTTCCGTTGGGAATGCCGTTTTGGCTCCCAAAATCCATTCTCACGCAAGCCGAGACAAAATTCCTCTCACATAAAGTACCT
>JANTPZ010005599.1:0-14657 GCA_025593235.1 Vachellia pachyceras
GCCTCTGCATTTAACCGTTTAATGAATCCTTGGTCAAATTCTATAACGCATCCAAAGTTCCTCAATATCTTAGCGCTAATCATTTGATCACTTGGGATATGAAAGTGAACTCTACTGTAATTGGATGTATTAATCATTTTTATTAAATTAAATGTCATATCGCACAAAAATGAAATGCATATGGAAACCATAGAAGGGAGACGAGTCAAGATACAGTAGATCAATGTCTCCCCACAACCCTTCATAGTGAAGGAAAAACTGATAGAGAGGGGTGGTGGATAAACCTTATCTAGCTTTGATCTTTTGTACAAATCTTTTTTTACAAGAGATTATAGAAATTAAATGCATATCAAGGATGGGTCTTAGATCAGATTGAATCCTCATGTGTCGTGTCTGCTTCATTCTTCAGTCCGATTCAGCCAACATTTTCTCGTGACTCAAGATTTATCCTTCATTCTCATTCTGAGTTCCTAACTTGAAGCCGAAAGTGGACATGCATGGAACAATTCTGTTTAAAAATTGACAATTCCCCAAAAGTTGAAGTAGTCCGACCTGAATGGTTTTTTTTGATTAATTATCACTGTTTACGGGGAAAAAAGCGAATGACAGATCAAACTGTTCTATTTTTCTTGCTAGCCTTGGGTTCTAGTCTTCATTCCAAACGGTGATGGGCTCACGATCTTTATTTCATCAAAGGAGCAGGCTAATTTCATTCTGCACAAGTAGCATGTGTCTTGCATCTGTGGCGATATTGATTAGTCATCTTTTTTATCTTTTGTTTTTCTGAGACACAGAGTATCTTCCAGGCGAGATTAATTTTTATAGAACGAAAAGCAAAAATTTGACCCGTCCTCATCAAGTTTATTCTTCTCACTGATCTTTTTTCTACAAGGAGCAACTTGTTCTTATTATTTCATGTTTTTGGGAACAATATCAAATTTATTAGTAGCTTCGACGGAAAACAAGTGTTCCTGTTTGAGCATTAAATGAAAAAAGTTAAAAGCTAGTTAAGTTAGACTAATTCTTAATGTCTAATTTTAAAGTTACTCGCAAGGTAAATTGCAAACTGGCAACTTGAACGGCATACGATCTTTATGTCGTCAGAGTAAGACATATTGTAGTGTAACAGTGAACGAGAACTGCGAGTGTTCGATTGACTCCACAAATTGCTCCCAAATCACAATCACGAATATATTTGTTATTTGAAATATTAACAATTTTTGTTATTAAATATGAGCAACTCTGACAAAGTCAACGATGACGTCTTAAAATGTATGACTTGAAATAGCAAACTGCATTTTAGAACATCATATAAAGTTGGCAGCCTGCTGGAAAAGAGTTTAATTTATAATTATGACCACGGTTTTGTCTTCATTTCTCTCGTTTTTTAAGACGATACATGTCTAATTCTGAGATCCCCGGTTAGTTAAGTACGTTTTTCTTTTTTTAGGTGAAATAAGTACGTTTTTCGCTCATAAATAATTTTACCGTCTTTAAGCATTTACTATACCTTTTCTCAAAAATATCCCAAGAACTTGAAAATGGAACCTTACTTTTCTGTTCTGAGACAAATTCTCCCACATATTCATCTTAAACATGCAAAATCACTAAAAGTACTTAGTTTATTTCCAACATAATTTATAGATGATCTCATTAGATGTATTATCGAAGAATACTTAATCTCAGTCAATTTATCAGTTTTAGGTGATAAAAATGTTAAGCTTCTTATAACTTGAATAAATCTGAAACCAAAATCTTATAATGTCCTAGGATTACAAGAATCTAAATAATTGACTACAAACAAAAACTATATACAGCCATTCCTCACTCCCCTGAACTCTCACAGGAACTTCCGAGATTGGATGTTATATCGTGTACCAAAAGCCTGATTATGTTAGTACCGGATGATCTAGAGATATCCATGCACTCCTGAAGGTCTGCATCACAGACTATCAAAACCCATTCCTGATCATCATCGAGGTACTTGATATCAAAAGTACCCACCTCTAGTTTCAGTCTTTTGGCAACTTCTTCTTTCAGCTCCACAATGCCGGAGGTTAAGGAGATACGAAACCGTATGATGTCTTCTCTGTATGTAGCTTTTATAGTCACAGTCTTCATTTCTCTCCGAGCTGCCAAAGGTGCCATCGTGTCGCCAATTGTATTGGTGCATTGCTTGGGAGCCAAGTCAGCGCCAGGAGGATTCGCAGCACAAGCTTCTGGTAACTGATCCTCCACATTGGCATCTGCTGCTGCAGGACACAAATTTCGCAAGTCTTTAGAACTACCTGCATCCTCTATCAGCATCCCTCCAAATGACTCCTGAAGTTCTGTGGGCATGAGGTTGGGCATAGCATACCCAGGCGGACTATTCACTTTACTTGTTGGCTGCAACTCTGGCGATCCCCGGGTCACAACATACTTATCAGTATTGGTTGTAATGAATATATCATTTGGAGGTGAACTTTCGATTGGAGGACTACCATGACACGAACCATGAGAAGTAGGATTTGCCCCATCTTCGCTTGAGGCACTTCCCGTTCTAGGTTCTCTAGGGCCTTTACCAAAGTTGTGACTGGACCCACTTTTCTCATGTGTCTCAGGACTTTGTACCCTTCCTCCTATCAACTGATGTTCTGCCTCAGTTTGTCTGTTTGTTTCTGATACTTTCGAGGCATCCAACTCGCTCTCTTTCATATGTCGTTCTGCCAGCTGAGTGCTTAGCGAGTCTTGTTGGTTGAACTTGTTTGAAGGCTCAGGAAACGAACCAACAGCCATGGGAAGTGGACTGGTACTAAGAGAATTCAAACCAAATGCTCCTTCAGCACCTTGGACGGATTCAATGACCCGCTTGAGCTTGGACAGTGAACGATTAACCTTGTTGATCTTCCGAGATGGCCAACGGGATATCCCATGCTGCCTACAGATGCGCTTCATTGTGGTGGGGCAAACTGCACGGCAAGAATGTATCTGAGAAGAAAAAAATTATGAAAGAGAATTTTCCAAAGAGAAGAGCTTCCCAGTCCCAAAAAAAAAGGTGAGCATACAGACTCACTGGCTCAAGAGAAATTTCAAATTCAAATACATTAGTAAATTTACAAGGGAAACCCCACTGAAAAGACTGTTTGCTGAATCCCACAGGGAAGCCACAAAAATAACTCTAGTAAATGTGTTAACATATTCACAGGGGGAAAAGTATTTATATATAAAAATATGAGCACCTATTGATAATGAAACAGTAAGAATTTATATGCTTTGGATGCATATTATTAAATAAATATGTTTCAATTAGCAGCAGATTCATGGAGAGGAAGCAAAAACATTGCTAATAACAATGATTTAGTTCATGAGCAAGCATACCACCAAGACTCTTTGCAGCATCTTTAAGACTCCCAGCAAAATAGTTTTGCAAGACTTCAAGACTAATTGATTTCTCAGTTTTCCCTCGTTTTCTCTCTGAGGGCTTCTTTATGTTTTTAGTCTCCAGGGGGGATATCTGATCGGAGGTTCCACCAGTTCTATCACCAAAACTCCCTACACCATCCATATCATCTAAGAATGCCATTTGCTGCTCTGACATGTCCAGTGGTATAATCTCCCCCATATTTGGCACGGCATCAGGTCCATGTGGGAATTTAGTAGGTTGGGTAATCATAATAGGTTCGAGTCTTGAATAAACTCTTTCACTTGTTGCTTCAATGATTTCAACTGAACATTCCTCCTCGAGTTCAAGACCAGAAGCTATCTTAAGACTATGGAAATGCTGTTTCATAGTTGCTACCATAGATCCCAACATAGTCTTTTGTTCGTTTAAGTCTGTGACCTTTGGAGGCAGAAAAAACTCCAATATATAATCATCATCTCCTGTATGAGAGCTTTGCAAACAGACAGCAAAACAGCTGGTTAAGCCAAACATGAGAGCATAATGTACCAAAGGGTACTCAACTTTGCAGAACCGGGTAACGTCCCCAGAGAAGCACATATTGCCAGACAAAAATACCCTCCCAGCAACACCTTGACCTTGTTGCAAGTGATGCTCGGCACAGGCTTCATGGAAACCCCACATATGAGCATCTATGACATAGAATGCAGCATCGGTAGTAGACATGCAAACTTGGCCCATGCAACTACCATCAAAGATGGAGCAGCTCTTCTTGAGGCCACCACCATTGGCCAGAACACTCCGATGCCTGCAGGGAACCCATGTTTGGGCCAGAGGTAATTTATGAGTTTCACAGACCACTGTCAATATCTCCAAGATCTCTGCTAATACACCCTGACGCCTTTCATTACAAATCTGGTTCAAAAGCATTGCCAAGTTATATCTGTGAGAATAGAGGGGTAAGAAATACAACACCGTGTATACACATACACCTTTCAGTATATATCAGATAGGAATATTAATAGTTAAAAATCACCTGAGTGAATGGATGTTCCAAAATTTCTGAACTCTTCAAATTTACTGCCTGCAGGAAAACTGACAGCAGGTGACTGAGGAATCTCATAAAAGTTTATAACCATAGAATATTTTCCAACATGCTAGCATCATGAGTATAAAAAGTCATGGATGTTTTGGAAATCAAGCTTGAAATGTATAACCATCAAACATTTCACATGAAACTGACAGGAATACATAAGCAAAGCACAAAACTTAAATTGGATAACAAGGGTGGAGGAGACCCAACCTCAAGAGCTTTGCAGACTTTATCAACCTCAGGGGCATAGTTAATCTTCTGAGATGTCATTATCAACTCCAGAACAGCAATACACGACTGCCCTGAAGGTTCAAACACAGGCAAAGCCAGGGTTCCACGAACATTGTAATGTTGAGCATGGTTTCGGCGGGGATACTCTTTATTAGAATAATATTGAACATTGGGAGACCATTCTGGCAACTTCTGATGGAAAACACGACCGGGAAGCCCAAGGATTCCGTCATTCTCCCCATTTGCTGAAAACATGTACATCAGAGACACTGTTCTATACTGGTAGAGTCCATTACTATGTGGATCAAGAACAAAGGGTTGCCCCGAAGTTGTCAGGACATACTGGTTCCCCATCCTTACAGGTGCCCAAACCTGAGCCAAAACATTCTGGTCAGCCAATTCCTTGAAGTACCTTAGAGCTTGTGTCATCCTTTCCTTAATCAAACAATACCCATCCGGAGTTTCTAATGGCATTGGTGGCAGTGCAACAAGGGGCGAAGAGGTTTTTTTAGTCTCCTCATTCTCCACTGGTTTTTCAGCTACTGAATTCGAACTGCCTGAAAACAGTAACTTCAGTCAGAAGAAATGCAGTTGCCTAGAAAAGTTTAAAGTTTACCAAGACCAACCAGCTCAACATCTCAGACACAGTAAATTCTAAATTTTTAAATGTATAAATACTGCAATAATCATAATAGGATCTAAAAAAATATAGGCCAAATTTCAAGCCCAATGAACAAGAAAGTATAAAAAATACTCCGTCCTCTAAATATCAGCTTGCACGAACGCTGAAGAAAGGAATTATAAGATAGGAAAATAAAAATATGAATATATTAAGTAAAGTCAGATATGTGGTTTAGTAAACGAAATTAAAATAATTTCCCACTTAAATCGCAAAGGCAAGCAACAAACTTCATTGAATTGAGAAATGCAAAGAAATTACAATCAATGGGCCAGAGCTCTACTGTTACTTCATTTCTGACTTTCAATCAAGTTTCTCAGTTTCAAAAAATAATTAAAGCTTCAAGGCAGCAGGGATCATATGGAAAATATGAAAATTCCATAATATTCACAGATTCTAGACGAAGGAAGAGCCAAAGAAAATGCCCCATCAACATGACACGTTGCAAGAATATAATCAGTGGCCCTCTTATATTTTAAGGTCAACTAAAGCCCGTTCAGTGGTAGCTTTTCAATTGGCAACCAACTCGAAAAGATGAATACTGAGCATTAAAAAATCTCCAAAAGATGGATGAAAACTGCAAAATCCATCCAACAACGAGTCCAAAACGGAACAAGAACCATACAGGAGAGCAATCGATGGACATCGGAGAGGGCTGAAGCGGCAAGTTTAGCTTGCCTATCATCGTCAACGTCTGAGAAAGCCCAGAGAGGAGAAGAAGGTTGTTCCGATGTGGCGGAAATCAGAAAGGGGGACATAGGGTTAGATGTGAAAGCCATCTGATCCAAAGGCCAAGAACTCTCTAGGTCGAGGTCGAAATCCATTACAGACCCAGGCTCCACCGCTGTGGGCTTTGATTGGGGAGTAAGCTCGGGATTTTCGTCCTCGGAATCTGACATTTTCTGGGGCCTAGATTTCCCGGGGAAAAATTGGGTCTTGTGAAGAGGATAAAGCCGAGAGGGGTGGGGGAACTAGATGGGTAAATTCGCTAAATTGCAGAGGGAAAGAGGATGATTCCATTGTTAAAAATCACACCAGCTCCAGGGCCACTTGCAAGTTGTGACAGGGAAGATTAAAATATTGAAAATTGTGGGGCTCTCAATGATTTGTCATTTTGATTGCAACATTTTCAAACCACTTGGTGAGTCCCAGGTAGGAAAGTAAAGACAATGGTGGCTTATCCGGACTCCGGAGAAGGAAATATTTGATTTCTAATTATTATTATTATTATTATTATTATTATTTTCTTGGCATGAGACATTATTTATTGAAAAGATACAGAGAAGAACCTGGAATTTGTTGTCAGTCAATTATTGATTTGATCTTCTTTATGAATTAAATCTTTAAAATTCCATGACTATATATAATTCATTAAATTTAAAAGCCAAATCGACAACTAAGATAAATTTACGTTGTATTATACCAAATATCTCCATGTTGACTTTATAAAGTAAATCCATTTTTCACATGGATTTGAATTTCTTTATATTTTGTTTACATTAACAAAATTTGAATATGTCATTTTTATGCTATTTTTTATAAATTTATGAGTGAATAAATATAAATCTTCTGTGGGACATAAAAGATATGATTCAATTTGCAATAGAAGCTCTTTTTTTTTCTTTGCAATAGAAGCTAATCTCTCACAAGATCATAAAGGTAAAGAATATATACCTCCTCACAAAAATGTTACATTCATAAAGGTCATGATTCAAACATTTAATCATTTATTTAAATAAGGATATTAACTGCTAGTCATGTTAAATAGTAAGTATAAAAATTTATTTAAAAATAATCATGTTATAGGTGAAAGAGTTGATTCATAATTTAATGGAAGATGAATTTGAGCTCTTTTTTATTAAGTATGTTTAAACTCTGGATTTTTTATCTAAGAAAAAATTACAAATAAATATATTTATTAGTTAAAATCATCTGTAATCTATGAATTGTATGGGAACCGAATAATGTTCTAATTTGACTTATTTGGTTTGTTTTATAGCATAATGCTTGAATATTTTTAATTTCAAAATTAGTGAATATTAAATTAAAAGATCATTTGGATAACCTATTTTAAATATTCCCGCACCATACGGTATAAGTATGTAAAAAAATTTAATCTCAAATTACATAAGTGCTTTTAGGGTGTTCACTTGTAATCAACAAACAATCACTAAATAACTGTATCACAAATATAACTTTCCAAATAATATAGGGTGTTGAAGTGCTTTAATTTATTGTTTATTAATAATGCTCTTGCCTATACTCAACCAAAAAAAATAACAATAATACTCTTGCAGTCTAGGCTAAAGTGTAAGGTACAGCAATACTTTAGTTATATTATAAAATAGACAAACTGTATTTAAATTTCATCTCATTTAAAGATACTCATGGTCAAGGGAAGAGGCATTATGATCGTAAATTCTTGATCTGAATTAGTCAATTGCTTAAATACCTTACAATATGATTAAGAAAAAAAACTGATGGCATATATTATAAAAATAAATAAATAATGATCTTTCATATGCACAACAAACGCAAGGCTAAGTGATGAATTATGAGGAATTTTATTTAACAATGTTTTCTTATGCAAGAATTAACAATCAATTATGTAAATAGGGATCTTATATTCAATTCACCGCAAGATATTTGAGGTGAAATTAATTCCCACATTCAAACTTTAATGCTTCCATAGTCCAAATTGAATTATGCTTCTTTTTTGTAAGAAAAGTATATAATAGGACAAAACGTATTTCTATTAATTAATCTCCGTCCATTTTTTCCCTTCATATGATAACTAAAGAGAATTATTAATTTCACCAACTAAAATAAAACTGATTTAATCTTAAGATAAAGTACCGTCTTTATATGATCCTGTTTGACAACCTTTCTGGGTTCTCAAAAATCCATTCAACAATATTTTTCTTAAAACGAGATAATTTTCATAACGTATTTACCTCAATTTAGTGAAAGCACTTCTCCACCGTCCAAATGCCCATAATCATATTCAGATTTAAATATTTTAAATACTTTTCGTTGGAGAGTATTTGTTAATTATGATGTGTTTTTGCACCTTAAAGCTAAAACAATCTATTTAAAATAGATTGTATAAATTGCCGTTGGATTTTGTTGTGTAATAGAACTCTCTCATTTATTTTCAAAATTATTGTAAATTCTTTAGAATTATATAAAAATCATACCGCTATTCTCCCTGATTTCCTTTAAAACACACACACGCACTTTTTCTAAAAAAAATTTGTCATTTTTTTTGGCATCAATACGTTTGTCATTTAAGTAAAACCCAAAAGAAGCCTGTATAATAATTTGTTCTTTATTTTCAAAAGAATTTTATGTAAATTCAATATAAAAATATCTACATAATTTTAGTGAATTTTAGAATATGCGCATAGTTTGTTTATGAGTAATATGTTTATTAAAATAATATGTTAACACACACACACTATACACACACATGTAAGATAAGTTGGCCAGTTCGATTAATTAGAAAGAAACACTTCACCATTCTCAAAACAAAAATAGGGAAACTTCTTAATCAATACCTTTCCTTGGGGGAAATAACTCCTACAGCATTATATCATCTATACTTTACCTGATGAAAAATGTTTTAAATTTCATTTATTATGTGTCTTATATTTCATAGGTTTCTCATAATTATTTCTCTTTTTACATATCTCATTGTAATAATTACAACGAGATATAAAAAATAGAAATAATTATGAGAAATTTATGAATATGAGATCCACAATAGAAACTTTTAAAACATTTTCATTGAGCATACTAAAGATATCATAACACTCTAGGAGTATATATATATATTTCTCCCTTCCTTAGTTGCTTACTTTGGCAGCCTTTCATAGTGCCACCAATAGCGTATTGATTAAATTATGTTAATAAGAGATGTTTTTATTTTATGTTTATAATTAATGTTATTCTTTAAAATCTTATTATAATTACAGTTACTTTTTTCTAAAAAAACAAAGGATAAGACAAATAAGTTAAAACAAAATGAAGATTTAAAAAAGCCGAGCGGTAAGTGGGTTTTCAAGTTGCTTATTATTAATTTCTAATTATTTAACAACTTGGTCACTTGGTTGTCATTGAGAAAAATTAAAAATTGACTGAATTGTATCTTAATCATTATTATTTTTTTCCTTGCGTTTTCTGGTCTATGCATGTTGTCCATGAAAGGAAATTAATTTCATACTTTGTTTTTACTACAAATAGAACAAAACTATAAATAAAATGGCCAAATTTATGAATTTTTTAATCGTTAATCTTTATTGGTTGAAAAAAGAAGATAGTGTATTAGACTAATACGAGTTGATGAGATGGAGACAGGCGAGGTAGCAACTAGGGATGGAAACAAATGAGGTAGAATCTAAGGAAGGATACCCCACTAACTAGAAAAAGGGAAGAAATAAAATAGAATTCTAATAATAAACGATTTCTTTAGGGACGTTTAAAAATATAAGAGAAGACGATGGAGAAAAAAGAGGTGGTGGATAAGAATCAATGGAAAGACTTGTCTGTTTTCTTTTTTCTTTAAACCAATACTCTGTTGCTTGTAATTTCTACTCTAAAAATATTTCTTTTATTTTATTAATATATAGTTTCAATTTACATAGTTAAAAATGATATCTTAAAAATTAATATTATATTTTACAAATAATTCACTTAACTGATTTTTTTAATATTATTAAATAAATAATTTAGTTTTTATATATATTAAGAATGTGATGTAGTAATATTTAATATATTGATCTATGAAAATACAAATAATCAATGAAAAGGTGAAAAAAAAAGGAAAAAATACGATACTCCAATCCTTTAGGTCCTTCAGTCACTCTTCCATGTTTAATGATATAATATGTTTTGTCAAAATATTAGTTTTTGCTACTGATAAATCAAACTCCTAGACTAATAATAACTTCGATCTTTAATATAAATCTTAGTTGATTGACTTTTTGGGGTTTTAAGAAAAGTGAAAAAAAACTAATATTTTATCATTGTTTTCTAAATTAATTTACCTAATTTAGCCATTGTTAGACGACAAGCTTAAGTAAGTCAGTCTAGCCTATAAGCCTCCACCTCTCGCCTATTAGCTTCTTTTAATTTGCTCTATTATATATAATATAAACTAAATCAATTTTATTAATCATTTTTTAAGTTACTAATTTAATCTTCACTTTAAGTTTCACAACTCAACATTCACGCACAAACTCAGCCCTCTTATTCCTCAGCAGAACATATTTACCTCTCTTTTATTTGATTGCTCAAGATGGCATTCTGCTTCTACGAATAATTGTTATAAGTTATTTCAATGATGCCCTGATGAAATATTATAATCTCAGTAGGAGTTTGTCCAGTTTCTTCTACGGGAAAAGCAAAAGAGCTGGAATCCAATTTTATATATTACTACATATTGTATTCGATTGATCTTAGAAAGTATAATCTTCTTGCTCAAGAGATTATTGCGTTCTTTTTGTTACCTCCTACTCGAACATCTGTCCTCGCTAGATGTTCTTTGTTTTACTAAACTCTTTTACTGCATATGAGAATAAATACTAAACTTTCAAACGCAGGTTTTAAAATAAGTTCGAGAGTTTGTATATGAATTTAGAGACATACACTTTAAACCTATTTAAAGGCATACATTTTAAGCACTCGAAGGCTCAAACCCAAACCCGAAAAAACTACCTATATACAAGCTCAGACCCAGGTTTCATATATTTATTCAAGACCTATACTTACTTAGCTAAAGTAGTCTAATTGGGTCTAGCCTACTGATACTCCAGTTACATATCTTCCCTAGCGAGGGACACCATTAGCGACAGATTTTTGATCCCCTGGGGCAAGAGCAATTCAAAACTGCTTCTATTTAAATAGGGACTTAAGGGTGAAATTTGCTTTTTTTTAAAAAAAAAAATTGAATTTTATGGTTTCAAATGAGTTTTTGAATACCTGAATAAATACGAAAGCAAGCATGCTGTGATGGCCAAAACAGAAACAAGAACAAAAACAAAGATGCAGTAACGAATGTACTAGTAGTAGTAGTCGTCATCAGGATAGCGATAGCATGATGGGTGATCATAAAAATATCGATATATATATATAGAGAGAGAGAGAGAGAGATAGAGTAATTGTAATGAGTCAACGATTCATTAAAAATCCTTCTCCATCGTCCATCTCCATCCTTGTCTCTCTCAGAACGTATATGGCAAGAGGCAGCTAATTAAGCTCATGACGACCAACAAGAATCTTTGAATATTTCCAAACATATTCCACTCCTGTCAGTAAATATCACAATTAAGAAACTTGCAACATATATCATTCATCTTCATTATTTTTTTGGTCAAGGGGTAAAAATACTCATAAAATAGTTTCTCAAGAGCTTATGGTATCTTCAACTCCAACATGCAAGGCGCACTTTTACCTATTAATCCTTCATAATAGCGCATGATCCCCAGTCTGTAAGAGAGGTCATGAGAAGTACTATGTTTTAAATTTTCATGAAATATTCTACGGGAAGCTACTAACATTCTTAGCTCAGCTATATGATGCAGTTTTATTCATAATGAAGGCCGAAAGATGGTCGTTAAATAAGGGTTATGGGTCTTGCATGTTGCGATGGATTGAGGACAAAAATATCTACATACATGTAAAGTAATATACTTTGGTGTAATTTCGCCATAAATTCTAAAAAATGGTATGAAGATCTCCAATCTATAATAGCAAACGTGGACTGTGAATATCAGAAAGATCGATTTTTTATTTAACTCAAAGTCCAGACGCAGAAATATATATGCACACACACTTACACATACATTATATATATATATATGAATCTTTCCACAACAATATTTTATATGCAGCTTCTCCAGTTCAGAATGGCATGTGAATTGCCCATGTGTCCACCACTTTTAACACAAGTGTTTCCCACATCACTGAACCACTGTTAATCCCCCACTGAGTCATTAATTTTCTTTTTAAATCCTGCTCCCCAATAAATAACTGCATAATTAGATTATTAGGGAGCAACTGTTTGCTTCCTCCTCTTTTAAATCTGTATACAAAAATTCAGGAGTTCCTCCAATAATTCTATTTGGAGCATGTTTGGAAGTCCGATAGAGAATAGTTTTTACGGAGTTCGAGGTAAAACATAGGTTTTGAAAATTAGATTTTGAGAGAATGACTTTTACAGATTTTAAGACAAAACCTAAATTTTAAAAATATGATTGTGTTTGGGAAGTTACGATGAGAGTAATTTTTGTGGATTCCAAGGTGAAAATTAAGTAGGAAAAATGAAAAAGAAAGAAAAAAAGAGGAAAGAAAAAATTTATTATAAGAGGGTGAGAGAGTGTAATTTGACAACAAAATAGTTTTTTCAAAACATAGATTTTTGAAAAAATGTAAATATTTGGATAAAATATAGGTTTTTTAAATTGGATACCAAACGAGCCTTTAGATTAGCGGTGAAAACTATTTTTCTAATATAATTTACGGTTTACGAGATAAGTATGTGAGAGAAGTTTTATTTCAACTTGTATAAACATAATTTTTCAAACGTTTTAACGATCAGACACTATTATACAAGACTAGCCATGGCATGAAGGATTAAAGGACAGATGATTATATTCTAGCCCATCATTGGCCTGATCTTGAAGCTATACATGGAGTGAACTCCGTCGTAGAAGTAACATAAGTGAGTAATAGAATGGTGTTAGATCCAATAAAATGTACTACTCCTTCACGTTATAAATAAATATTTGAATTCTAATTGAAACTAATGTATATATATTTAATATTTAATGGTACTTCGAACAAGAATATTATTTTTTATGTGAATATACATATATTTAATAAAAAATATTAACAATTACTTCATATGTAATGATATATGTGTTTAACAAAAAAAATTATGAGTAATAAAACTCCATAAACATATGTATTAATTAAAGTCAACCTGCTATTTATAACCGAAATCAAAACATCTCTTTCATCGCACCAATTAATTATGTTAAATGTTAATGTTTGATGACGAGTATAAAGTGATGCTTACCAAAGAAACACACACACACACACAAAGCAACACAATGAAAAGAGAGAGTGCGTCTATTGTTTGATTGATTAGGACACAAGGTGATTTCATTACCAATAATTAATGGGTCATTATCTATTCTGCCATAATTGCATTCTAGTCCTTTAACTTTACACAAGATTTCATTTTGGCCCTTTAATTTTTATAACTTATAAGGTGTTATTCAATCTTATAACCCTAACGCCATTATTATTACATGCTAACATATTAAGTTCTATATTTAAAAAATGATCATTATTGACGTAAAAAATATCATTTGAAACTAATTGTGTTAATTAAGATTAGAAGATTAAAAAGATATTTGATAAAAATTCATGATAAAAAATGGAGACCTTGAATAAAGTAAGAGTTATACATGCAAATCTTAATTAATTAATTACCCACATCCCTACCTCATTGATTTTGTTTTAATAGAAAAATATGAGTCCATTTGATCGGCAATGATAATAAGATGAATTGAATACTGTCTCGCTGTTGTCTATCATCTAATAAAATCTAAACATATATAGTAAACTTAAATAATTACTACAACTACTATATAAATTGATCGTTATTCAATATTTGGAGGCTGCTACGATTTATAGTAGTTTATAATAAATCAATTAACGAGTTTTTAATCTAAGTTATATTTTTTTTATAAAAAAGTGAAAAGATGGCATTACATACAAATTATGAATGGTACAAGTTATCCATTAAAATCCACTTTAATTTTCCCCCAAAATGTTAACTCTTATATTTTAACTGCATATCATTTGTAATCAATATAGTGTAAAAAAAAAATTGCGTTTAATGTCGCTTTAGTATGTAATTATTAATCAGAGTCAAGTTGCACCTTAAAATTTGCGCGGTATGTTCCATTAAATTATGTTTTTAGACAAGACACTGACTAAAAAAATTAGAGTTAGAGCTATAGTTGGGAAAACGGGTTGGGCCTGCGCCAACCCGCCAAACACTGGCGGGTTCGGGTTGGCAAAAGCCAGCCCGCCCCGCTCAACCCGCGGGTTGGCGGGCCAGCCCGCCAACCCGCCATTTTAATTTTTTTTAAAAAATACATATTATATATATTTTCTTACCTTTTTTCATCCCAATATTTTTTTACAAAGGAAAAAGTAATATTAAACTCTATTTTTAGAAAATTATTAAATACTTATTGATG
>JANTPZ010005601.1:0-14131 GCA_025593235.1 Vachellia pachyceras
CTTTCCTACTTTTTTCTTTCTTTCTCTTTCCTCTTTTCTACTTTTTTCCTTCTTTCTCTTTCATCTTTCCTACTTTTCTTTCTTTCTCTTTCCTCTTTCCTCTTTCCTACTTTTCATTCTTTTTCTTTCATCTTTCATACCTACTTTTTACCTTGAAATCCGTAAAAACTAATAACTTCCAAAACATAAATCATTTTTCAAAATATAAGTTTTGCCTTAGATCCGTAAAATCTATTATTCAAAATCTGCTCTTCAAAACCTAGGTTTTACCTAGAAATCTGTAAAAAATATTCTCAAAATTGATTCCAAACAAGCCCTAAATGTGTTAGATGTATCTTCATAAATAGTTTAGGGTATTGAGTGCAAATTTACCCTTCTTTTTATTGGGTATAATTATATTATCTCAATTTCTTAATACAAGAGTCACTTGACTTTTTGGGGTGATAAAAAAAGATAAATAAATTATTTAATTATAATATATATTATGAAATATTTATATGTATCTTAATATTATATATCATTTTATAAAAAAAATGCTAGGTTTATTAATTTACTTCCTTAATATTTCTAAAAAAGTTAATTGTCTCTTTTACTAAAGAACCCGTGTAGTATTAAATATGAGTATTTGAATAAAGGGTTAACAAGGTTAATGTTTTTCTTAATTCTAGTGAAACACACAAGAAGTGACATATAAATACTCCCTCCACATTTTTTTTTATAGAAAACATTTTAAAAAGTTTCTTAGGTCCTTTTTCTAAGAGTTTTTTGTAGCTTCAATAATTATTAAAAAAATTTCCGCATATACTCATAGAGCAATCAAAGGGTAAAAAATAATATAATGTTGGAATTTAGTATAGTTAATAAAAGTAATATTGAAAATCAATTGAATTTTGTTGGTACCTTATTTTGATGATAACAAAATAAAGTAATTTATGTGCTAAGAGATTGCAAAATATTTTTGAATCTCAAGTTTCAAAGTGTTAGATTCAGTGCTTCATGAAAATACTCGAGTGTTTTTGTCAAAGTATTGACAGTACTCGAGCATTGGAATTCAATGCTCCAACACTGCATGTTTTAAACTTAAGAAAATTTAGTACTTCCAGGCAATACTTGTATTGACATGAAGTGCTATCAATACTCGAGTATTGGAATGTAATACTCGAGCATTGTGTTTTTAAAAGAAGTTTTTAAACTATACTCTGAGTGAACACTTCAAGCATTGGCATAGGGTAATGTCAATGCTCGAGCATTGCAAGTCAATACTTGAGCATTAGACTAAAACAGGGCTTACAAACAATGCTGCAATGAAGTACTACAAGTATTGGCTGACAGCAGAGCCAATGCTTGAGCACTAGGTTTACAGTACTCGAGCATTGAGGTTTCTAAAAGCACTTCCAGTCAACACTACAAGCATTGGCTGAAAGTATGGTCAATGCTCGAGCACTAAGTTTCAGTGCTCGAGTGTTGAATGTTTCTCTCAACACTGTCAGACAACACTTCAAGCATTGGCTGACAGCATAGCCAATGCTCGAGCACTGCAAATGCAATCCTCAAGTATTGAGTCTCCTATCAGTGTTGTTAAGTAATACTTCAAGTAAAAGCTTTCAGCAGAGCCAATACTCGAGCACAGTTTGACCGTACTCGACTATTGTGACCTAACCCTCATCACTGGAAGCAAACACTGCAAGCACTGGCAATGCTCGAGCACTAACATTCAATGCTCGAGCATCGGGCTGAAATTTTTCACTGTTCAATAATACTCTATTACAATGCTCCAGCATTCACTACCAGCATTACTAATACTCAAGCACTATGATCTAGCATTCGAGTAATGTGAATTCTCAAGATCTATATTTTTCAACACTTGCACAGAATACTCGAGTATTCCTAGGAAGCATTATCAGTACTCAAGCATTGAGATTTATTACTCGAGTATTTGATTTCTTTTCACACACTTTACTTGAGCATTGTGTCAAAGCACTGGACTTTTCTTTGAAAATATTCAAACAATACTCGAGTTATTGAGAAAGTTATGCTCGAGCATTGTTGTCCTGACAGCTTTATGACTGACACACTTAACCTATGCTACTCACCTACTTTCCTTATTTGTGTAAGGACATTTTTGAATTCTAACTGCTCTCATAAATGCAGAAGCTTGAAACATTAAATGAGGAAAGAAGAACAGACATGATCCGAGGCTCGGAGACTTTAACGTTCTTCTGCAACATTTGCCGTCGTCTAACTCAGAAGCATTAAATGCCACTAATGAAGAAACCAAATGGTCGATGGTGAGAATAACGGCTATTCAATGGAGTCTAACGGACATTTAAGATCTTCTCAACTATAAAAGTACCAGCATTCAATACAGAGAAAAATAACAACGAATATTCTGAGCATTCAAAGCTGCTTTTGCTTCATTCTCTGTATTACTTCATTAATTCTTTCTGAACTTCATTATTAGCCATATACTCTTTTGAGAGAGATTTCTGTGGCAAAAATGCTCTGTAAATTTGTGAGAAACTCAAAGATGGGACCTTGAGTAAACTGGCTGAAAGTGAGATAGAAACGGAGAGTGAGTGACTCTGTTTTAGTGAGAAGTGAAAGGGAGAGTGGATTCCCAACTTGTAAAGGCTTGTAAAGCCTCATTCAGTTGTTGATAGTGGATTTGGAAATCTCAGGGGTGTTCTGAGAACTAGACGTAAGTCAAGGAGACTGAACCAGGATAAATCTCTGTTTCAAACAATGATAATGATTAAACATCTCTCCTTATTTAAAAAATTGAAGTACTTGCAAGTGACTTATAATATAATCAGAAAGAATTTACAGGAGAGAAGGATTTCATAGATAAGTAGTATATGGACTCGTCGGTATTAAAACCTGGTTTGGTCAGGTTGTTCCGAAAACCCATGACCTGGCCACCTAACCTGTTAAGCCTCCAACTCTAAGATTCCAAATTTGGGGTACCTAGTGTAACTCAAAGCAATCTAGTTATAACACAGGCAATTGAGGCAATCCGAGGTTCCTTGTGTGTCATGCTTATTTTAAAAAAATTTAAAGTTTTTATTCTTAGTTTTAGTATATTTATAATATCATTAATTGGATTTATTACTTTGATTTATCACTATTTTAAGGACTTCTTATTTTTATCTTTTGGATTACTAAATCAAACCACATTTAACTATCAGTAAATATGTTTTAATGTTTGATTATTTTATAAATTTGTAGCTCTTAAAGGATAGTAATAATAAATATAACTATTTTTTAGATTACTCTCAATGTTGTATTTTGTCGTAGTTACAATCAAAGACATTTATATATCAAAACTCTAAGTCTTGAGTGGTATTTTTATTTAAATATTATTATATTAACTTATTTATAAGAAAATATAAGCATTCTATCTTGAATTATAATACGTTGATATGATCAGTTTAACCAGCAGGTTCATCCGATCCAGCTTATCGCCTCAATCAGGGATACTTTGTGTATGTTTGGGAATCCGTTGGGAGAAATGAGTTACAGATTCCGAGAAAAATTTACAAATTTTAATATGGTTTTTATGGATTTCGAGATAGTTTTTATAAATTTCAAAACGATTCTATCTTAATTTACGCGCACAGTTGGGAATAAGGAATTCCTAAACAAACAATTTGTTTTATAATTACCAAACAAGCACTTTTTATTTCTAAACACGTTGAGCCGTCAGCCAAAAATAACGGTGACACGTGGCATGAGCCAACAGGTCACCACTATCTCTACTTTTTTTTTTTTTTGGCCAACAGGTCATCACCATCTTAGCAACCAGCTAACTCACACCCCCGCACGTTTCCAAGGCTTTGGTTCATATTAATTTAGGACCATTTGCTTCCTTCATGTGTATAAATGCTTTTAGATAAAAATTCTTATTTAATGGGCTCTTGGTAGAGTTGGCAATGGCTACTACCAGCATTCCTCAGGGCGAGGATTCGAACCCTGGGGAGTGACAGCTGCGATAATTAACGCAACCTCAAAAAGGTTGTCCTATCGATACCTTACTACCACCGTAAGGTCTTCTCACGGGGATCCGGATTAGTCTGGAGCAGACAATGAACCCAGGATACCCCATGATACCGGATGGTTTATACCAAAAAAATTCTTATTTAAGTTTTCGTCCATTAATAACTAATATAAAAACAGTTTTACGAGAGATAAATCCTTGATAACATAACAAGCATTTAAAAGTAGTGAAAATAAAAATAAAATATCAAAAGAAAATAATATTTATGATAAATGATTATTAAAATGTTAATTACTAATAAGGGTCAAACTTCAAAATCGAAATTTAAATATTACTAAACATTTTATATTATTTACTACATTTAAAATTTATAAATAACTAAAATTAAAACTACAACTATCCATCACATGTGACATGGTGTATCTTTTTTTTGTTAAATTTATATTTCATTAAATTTTATATTCATATAATCAATATATCATTTAATCAATCAATATAACATCAAGTTATTTAATCATATTATCAACACTAATTCACACAAATTTTTATTTTATTATCATTACACGCGTTTTCTTAATTCACTCAAATATCTTCTAGTTATCATTATATGCGTTATTTTTTAATTCATTACATGCGTTATTTGTTGGGAAATTTATTGGGAGGTCCCAAATAAGAAACATATTTAATGAATGGTCCAAATTTTAAAAATATTTATCAAAATGCCACATTGACAACATGAGGTGTTGTTAATACAGCGCATGATGTTGTCAATGCATAAGACCTCATGTTATCAATGGGACCTTTTGATAAATATTTTTAAAATTGAGATCATTCATTAAATAAGTTCCTTATTTGGGACTCCCAATAAATTTCCCTTATTTTATTATCATTACAAACTTTCTTTGAATTATTTTTAATTGAGTAAATTTTATTTTTACTTTCTAGCCTTATATCACTTTTATTGAACATATAATATAGATTATAAAAGTTATTGAGTTTAATTAATATTAGATTATTTTTATTTTTAGTTAAAGTTTGTGTTAAGTTTAAAAAATATATAATTTTGAAAAGAATTAAAGAAAATGTAATTTTTTCAGGTAAAATTTGAGAAATATTATGTTTAATTTAGTAAAATTCAATCTTTTGTATTATTTTTAAAAATATAATGTGTGAGAGAAGGTAGGAGGGAAAATAGAAATTGTTGCTACAGGAAATCTAGTATTTTAAATTTTATATTTTTATTTTTAGTTCTTTTAAATAATTATGAATTGTATGGTATTCTTCATAATAAATATTATTTATTGATGTCCTTTACTCTAATTTTCCCTAAAAATAGAAGACTGTACATATGGGAGTGCCAAGATAGGCAAATATATTAACTGTACATGATCATTTAATACAATAGGTACACAAATAACACATGAATGATTAAATTTTACTCCTTCTAGTTCAAAATATAAAGTGAAAGTAATTAAATAACACAACTCAAAAAGTTAGTTAAAATTGGTTAAAGATAATAAATATATAAAAATATGTAACTTATTTTTCTAAAACACTATGGTAAGTGGGAGAATGAACGACTTGAAATAAATAGAACAAGTGTAAAAAAAAAAGGTATGAGAGGTATATACTTAATTAAAGATAAAAATGAATAAAATGATTTTACAAATTGATCTCTGTCGTTGGAGTTCAAATTTAATCCTTAAGATTATATAGCTAGTGACACAATCCTAAGTCAATCTCAAAGGAGCTTTAATGTCTCAAAGTAACAAGTTAACAAACTTAATCAACAAATTAAAATGAGTATGGTTCTGTCATTATAATTCCAAATCAAAAGCATTATCTAACCTATTATTTGTTTTTATTTCCTTGTTAACTTGCAGTATGACTAAATGAAAACAAAGAAATGAATCAAGGACATAAATGCTTCCTAGGAGTCTACGAGGCTGCCTTCATCGAATGCAAATGGATGAGCTCCCAATCATCACCACAGATAAATAAGCATGCATCTGGACATTTTCTAAAATAACATTGATCAATGCTACTATATATTTTTTCAATATCCATAGATTTAATACTTAATCAAGTATAAAACTAGAGAATAGGTATTCTGAATCAAGAAAATTACTTCCAGACAATAGCTAAATTGACCAAGACATACGCTCAAGTACAAAGATGCGACACATCATATATATACTTAATTAATTAACACAATGTTAAACTTCAATGTGTAAAATTGAAATGAGAACAAGTGATGAGAACAGGCTCCCTGTCTCAACAAATCTCCGACTCATCATAGCTCCTAGAAAAGCAGAATAAATCAACCGGACATGCTGAAGGTTGCAGCAGCAGTGAAGATGAAATAGATCCACAGCAACGCCATGATCGACTCTACGAGCTGGAGCTGAGGAGAGTAGAACTAGTGAGATTCAGCTCACATGTACAAAGGAAGTACCAAGGTTAGTTTGCTGCGACGTCAGGAGCTGGAATGGGATGTTGAATAAGTGAACAAAAGTATGGTGGAACGGTTGAAGTTACTTTGATGATAGTGAATTTGAAGAGCTCGAGTGGAGGAAGTAACGAACGACTGGTGACTAGTGCTAGGAACCTTCCTGTCGCGTTGGTGAGAGCTGAGTAGTGCTTGATGTAGGTCGGCTGGAGTTTTTCTGAATGTAGCAAGATAAGATCTAGAAATATGTCGGTTGATGATGAAGACTGAAGGCCTCAAGTGGAGGAAGTGGCGAAAGGTTGGGGCTAGTGCTGGTGCTAGGGACCTTCCTCTCACGTTGGTGAGATACAGACTCAGGCGACGGTAAGGAACGTGGCTGCAATTGTGCTAGTAGAGTGGAGAACCAGACTTCTGGTTGGGTTGAGAGAAAAACTTTACGGGGGAAGCAGAGATCAGCTGGTGTAAGGACGAGATCAGAGGGAGAAGCGATCGCCTCCCACCATGACTGCCTGCCGAGTATTCTTCTCCAAAGTGTTCTCGAGAGATAGATGGGAGCTGCAAAAAAATCTCTACAGCTAGAGAGTTGTCGCCAGGAGATCAACAACTGCTGGGTAAAGCCATCGTCCCCCGCATAAAAGGATTGTCTCTGGATAAAAGGCTGACTCTCTACTCTCCATTAAGGCTTCTACTGTTCCCGTTAATTCCTAACAAGCTATTTTTGCCTGCTGTACAATTTTGTTGGTTCTCCTCAACTGTTCCGTTGAGTTGTTTCCTTGTTTGGTGTTCAATTACTTGCCCATAGTTTCTCAAAAACGCAGCGTTCCAGCGACCATTCTCCAAAATAGCCTACGCATTCATCGGAACTTCAATGAAATCTTGCATTTAAAATACTAGGCAATTTCCAGAAGTAATAAAATGACATGTAGGGGTGAGCAAGAAAACCCAACCCGCACGCCCCGCCCACTACCTGTTACTGTCAAACCCGTGTAAACCCGCCCATTTGAAACCCGTCACGGGCGGGTTCACAACGGGCGGGGTGCCCCTTAAATTGGGCAGGACACGGCTTCACCCACGGGGTGCCCGTTCCTGCCCGTTATACCCGTTTAGCTTTTTTTTTTAAACTTCAAGAGTTCAATGGTCCTAAGTCTTGAAGGGTCCAAATCTTGCAAGCTCCAGTCCAAATGCTTGGCCCAATCCCCTTCTGACCCAGTTCAATGGTTCTCTAGATAGTTTAAGGGTAACTGGGTAAGTTCAAGCGTCAATCATTCTACCCAGTACCCACACTCCTGGCTCGGCGGCTCCTCCCGTCCTTCGCCTCCCTCAGTCCCACTCCCACAGATGCAACCCTCGCCTCCTCCCTCATCATGATAATATGGTTTGGCTAGCTGAGCTCTGGCGACGGCGACTCGCCAAGGAGGAGGCGCCACCGCGCCAGAGAACGATGAGGAAGGTCTTTGGAGGCGGAGGCAACAACGGTGAGGAGAAGGCACCGATGAACGAAAAGCATCGCTAATCGCCTCGAGCACCAGCACTCTAGCATCGCACCGTCGCCAATCACCTCCAGTGTCGCCCGTCACCTGCAAACCAATCGCCTCTAACCTCAAGCTCCTTTTGAAGAGCAGTCGAGCGAAATGACCAATCGCCTGCAGAAGAACAATCGCCTCAAAACAATTGCCTGCAACCCAGTCGCTGTTCTTCAAAAGGAGCTTGTGACGTTAGATTCTTCATACATGCATTTTGTGGTTCTTGAATGTTTCCCCAGTCGCTGCAACCCAGTCGCTGGCTCGCTGCTCTTCTGTGGTTCTTGAATATTTCCCCCTTACTCTAGGATTTAATACAATCCCCACATTGATTTGCAAATCTCAGCAAGTAAATGGTGATTGCGTGATGTTTTTATTAAGTGTATGTTGTTACTTTTTTGTTGACCAAAAGCTTTCTGCTTTTCTGTCCAGGGGATTGGGTGGCACGGGTAACGCCCGTACCCGTTGGTACGGGTCTAAACGGGTTGTACCATGAGGCGGGGCTGCCCCGTACCCGTGTGTCCCCTAACGGGCGGGTCACGGGTTACCCCACGGGGCAGCCCCGCCCGCCCATTGCTCACCCCTAATGACATGTACCTAAAGTAGTAAGCCTCTGGGGAATTTAAAAGAATGATAAAAGAAAAATCTCAAGTTTAGCAACTAATTCATACAATCTCTCTTTAACAAAATTAATCTCGTATTAATGCATCTAAGTCCAAATAAAACTCAATATTAGGTACAATTAACTTCTATAAAATAAGGATTCATCACAAATCCAAACTTTACCTTATATAAAAAAAAATGAGAGTCCTTCCTATCTATTCAGCTTATATTATCAAAGAGGGAGTGCTAATTACTTTAAGACCATATATAATGCTTGTCCAGTTTTCCAATACATTTATATCTATCATTGCAGGCGGTATTTTATATAAATGATGAGAAATTATAACTAGCAGTTAAAATTAATTATTAGAATAAATATGTGGGAGATTTAATTTTTTTTTAACTACATCTTACTTATGAAGATGACGAGTATGTGAGAGGACTGGCGGAAAAGAGGATAAATAATGAGTAGGAAAAAAGATGTAAGAGAAAAAATGGATTGAATTTGATATAGAGTCAAATTATTGCTTATATAAATGATCACCCATATGAAATAGAATGTTACTTATAAATAAAGGTCGGATAGAATATTAAGGTTAATTCAACAGGCAAATACTATTTTAATACAAAAGGTAGTTGACTTTTTATGATAAATAAAGAAAGCTAAATATATTAATTATTTAAGAGTATTTATTTGTGTATCATTGTATTATATATCATTTTATAATTTAGGTAAATTAGCTTAACGAAAAATGACAAATATAAATACTTTAAAATAATGTATTCAGTTTTCTTAATATCTAAAAAATCAGCTGACTATTATATTAAGAATTTGACGTAATATGAGCTTGATATATAAAAATTATGAATATGAAAAAGATGCATTTTGGTTACTATAAGCTTGATATAAAGATCAAGTATTCCTCTTAATTCGGGCGGAGGTTGTGTGCGAGTGTTTTACAAATAAGAGTTCCCCGTTGCTTAAAAATGTAAGAGTCTAAGTGTGTATGTAATAAGATGTAATCTTGGGTTAGTAAATACGTGCGTAATAAAATTTTTGATGTGTATGTTAAATAAGTATACATGCATGCTAAAAATTTAAGTGGCATAATTCAAAGTAGGGTGAAAAGTCACTTTTGCCCAGAAGGTTTTTGTCATGTATTACTGGACATTAAATTGTTATGGTACAACAGTACCCTTGAAGTACAAAAACTTAACAATTTCACTCCAACGTTAATTGATCCAATCAACTTGTGGGGTAAAAAATGACCCTGCCATTAATTTATATAAGTATTATATTAATTGATTGTTGAACGCGATTTTTCTTAATGAATTACGCACAATTAATTATAATATATATAGGATGATTATCGATATTCGCTAATCTGGGTTTTCTCAGTGAATCGATCAATCATATTCAACGCCGTTTTTCTTTGCTTATTTATTTATTAAAATTCTTACAAATTTAAGAATGCAAATTTATCCTTGATGCTCGAAAGTAATATATGTTTGGTAGTCTTTTGGGTTTAAAATCACCCTGAAAATTTTAAATTTTCAATAATAAATGGCAACATTACCCCTTTTATTATCAATGGACAGTTAGAACGAACAAAATGTCCTTTTGGATTTTTTTTTTTCATGTCAGTTTTCCATCCATTACGCATTTAATGCTTATCATACTTTCTGTGGTTATGATTTATAGCTCCTTGAGGATGTTGCAGCAGCTCATACATCTGTAGAATCATTTCCAATTCAACTTTGAGAAGTAGCTTCTACAGATAATAGTTGTATAACTATATACTATCTGAGGTTGTATCAAAGACGGGTGGGAACTATCCAGCCCATGTCTTAACATTGCCAACCTCTTTCCCTCCATCTTTGATTTCCGTACCTGGGAATTCGTCCAACAGCATCCCTTATCTTTCATGTAGACCCCAAACAAGATTCAACAGAATAAGAGCTATGTCTGCTGATGCTGGGCCTGGAGAAACATCATCTACTTCAGAAGAAAAGAATCCTCTAGCTGTTGTTTTAGACCTTCCTCGTGCTGTTTGGAGGCAAACACTACGTCCATTAAATGATTTTGGGTTTAGTCAGAGGAGCGTCTGGGAAGGTGGGATTGGACTGCTTTTAGTATCACGTTCAATTTTACTTGCTCTTAGTTTGACCTGGTTGAGGGGGGTTCCAAATAAGGTCCAAATTCAGGAAGTACACAGTCGTCTTTGAGTTTGCTCAAGCTTGCGGTATATGCACTGGAACACCTGTAAGGATCAGAGGTGCAACTATTGGCAATGCCATTCGTGTCAATCCTTCCTTAAAATGTATTGAAGCAATTGCTGAGGTGAGTTTCAATATTATGATCTTATAAATTTATAACCTTATTACCATCCCCCCTTTTCTGACATGACAATGTTGAAATTTTGCTGGGGTTTGGAATAATATGTTTTGTTGAGCTTGAAAGTTGTAATTCGTAGATTGAAGATGATAAAACAATTGTAACACGAAATTCGCTGGTTGAAGTTAACCAGTCAAGTCTTCTCATGGAAACTTTGATTGACCTTTCTCCTCAAGACCCCATTCCAACACCATCAGTTGGTCCTCTTGACCCTGAATGTCCCAAAGAAGGTCTCGTGTGTGACCGACAAAGGATCAAGGGATGTGAAGGAGTTAGTTTGGATGCATTATTGGTTGGGATTTTCACCCGCCTCGGACGAGATGTAGAGGAAATCGGTATTGCTAATAGCTACTCATTGGCTGAAAGAGTTTCCTCTGTTATTGAAGAAGCAAAACCCCTTCTTATAAAGGAAACATTACCCCTTTTTAATGTTTCGGTTAAATTTTGAATCTAAAAAACTTTTAGGCAACATTGTTAATAAATAAAACTTTCAAAGTAAATTTATACTTTCATTCAAAAATTGATTGTATGATTTAAAATCATGACATTATGGGTTAATAGGTCATGAATCAACTATTTACAAGTTAAATTAAAATCAAGTAATAAATAGGAAAGCAAATAAGTAGAGCACCTCAGCCCTATTTCAATGCTACGGGTCAATTTGATGATAGTAAAAATACTGTTGGACCTTTTATTGTCAATGAAGGATAAGTTTGCTTTGATGGGAAGAAAAATTGAGAGGGAAAATGGGATGAGTGAAAATGGAGAGAAGAGAAAGTATAGAAAAAACATTATCAGTCCACTACAAAAAAAGGTTAATTAGCAGCGGTTAACAAAACCGTTACTAAATTATGAATTTTGTAGCAGTTTTAGGTCAAAGTGCTACTAATATGCGACTACCATCTAGGGCTGAATTTTGTAGTGGTTAATAAACCGCTATTAAATCAAACTGCAAATTTGTAGCGTTTGTTTTGCAAACTTGCAATGGTTTTAATAAATGCAAACAGTTGCAGAAGCGAAAGGTCGTCAGTGGCCGCGGTTACGGTAGCAGTTACAATAACCGCTACTAATTTGCATCGAAATTTGTAGTGCGCTAAAAAAAAGTCTTATTCCTGCGAATTTTCCTACGGATTTAAATCCGCAGTAATAGTGTTGGTAGAAATGTTTTTCCTGCGGATTTAAAAATTCGCAGGTAATTTCCTGCGGATATTTCCACAGGTAAATCCGCAGGTAATTTCCGCAGGTAAATTCTGCAGGTAATTTCCGCAGGTAATTCTGCAGGTAAATCCGTAGGAAATTCACGTAGGTAAATCCGCAGAAAAGTTTCGCAGCTTCATCCCTATGTAGTTTCCCTAGTCTTGAATTTAGCGAACACCATAAAAGGAACCGAAACAAACAAAAAAATAGCATATGCAAATTTCATGGAATTGTATTAGAAGCACAGCAAACAAGTATTTATTATATTTATACATATAATACATATAAAAATGTTTTCTAATCATCATGCTCATCATCCTCACTCCTAAATGTGTCAATATCTTCATTATCAGAATGTGTAACATTGGGCTGTAATTGACTAGCAGGTTGTGGTTGAGTTTGAGATGGTGCATGAGAAGAAGAACCTACAAATCCCAAATGTTGCATTAAAACTTGTACATTCTTCGTTGTTTCCACAAGTTGGGTGTTTGTTTCAGCAAGTTGGGTGGTTTTTTCATCAAGGCGAGAAATTGTCTCAACTAATTTGACTCGTAAAGCTTCTTTTTCTTCTTCGGATTTTTGTAATGAAGCATTCAAAGCATGAACATGTGCTCTAATAAGCTCATAATCCTCAGGAGTAGCAGAAAGTGAAGGTCTAGAAGACAAAGAGGAAGAAGAAGTCCTTCCTATATCTCCAAGTCCAAATACTCTCCCTTTTTTCTTACCTCCAACTGTTGTTATAAATATATCCATATCAGATGGCACTGGTACTAAAGGTTGACTAGTAGCAATATCATCTCCATCATCTGTTGATAGGCATTGTGAGAGTATGTCTGCCTTCTTTTTTTGAAAAGTTTCCTATTAAAAAAATTCATAAGATTAGAAATTACAAAACGTTCAGGCAATGAGCAAAAACATTACACAACACTTGCATACACAACTTATTAGTGATTAAACATAATTGGTTCATAGTTGAAAAGGTACTTATTAAAGATATACTTACATATGCACTTGCTGCTTGATCTCCCACCCAACTTTGGTCAATCTTCTTTCGATGCGTACAAAAGTAAAAATCTGAAAAATGAATGCTCGACTCCACCTTCTTCTCTCTGTATTAACATAGTAAGAATGATATATATTATTAGCAGATGGTCAGCTTCTCAATTTGACTATAACCGAAATCAACTAAAATAAGCGTCACACCATTTTCTCATAAATCAATGAATGTGGTATTGATCCCCCTGTATGAAGAGAAGCTCCAGCAAATGATTCCAATTCCTTTTATTTTGATCAAATTTTGCCTTGAATTTAGGAGACTGCCAATAATCTGTCAATTCTTTCCAAATAGCATCCCCATCCAAAACATTTTTTTATCTTTCTTTCGTAGTGACTGACAGATTTGACTGTATTTACTTGAAGCCCTTTTTTCAAAATTTTGTACAATTTTGTCATTATCGCAGGGGTTCCATACATACATTTTCTACAAATAGTTTTTCGTGCAACAATAATATAATGTTAGGAATCATATATAAAAAATAATGAAATTCAACTATTAATTTTGATACTTAGTAGAATTAGTATTGTATCACCTTAAATTCTTTCCACACCGCAGTCCTAGATTCATTTGACAATTTCTTCCATGATGGTTTAGCTTCTCCTAAAGTTTTCCGTATGCATGAAGCAATACCACCAATTACAGCATGTGGATAAAACCTATGAATAAATAAAGAAAACATAATAAGTGAAAGAGACAATCATTTTCATAAATAATGTTAAGGTGATACTTACCCTTCAGCCAAAGGCTTTATTAGCATGCGTTCATTACTTATATCTCCCCTTATGTGACTTGATGAAGTTCCTGGGGTAGGAGGAGATGCTTGCATAGGTGAGTGGTGTGTGTCAGTTGTCGAAGCATGTATGGATGGAGCTGGATAACTAGGTTGTGTAGGAATATGTCAAGATTGAGGGATAGG
>JANTPZ010005602.1:0-17198 GCA_025593235.1 Vachellia pachyceras
TCTAGGTCCACAGGGGACCCTAGCAGAGACAGGAGGAGGAAGCACAGGATCCGCAAGCATGCCTTGACTACCGTTTGTATCATACACGTTTGTGATGGGAGCAGTATTAAAATGGTGAGGCATAAACAACATTCCTGGGTTGAATGGTTCCGCTGCAGCCGAAAGCTTGCTACCATTGATTTCTGCAGGTTTTTCCTGATCAGATGAGAGGAACCCCTCCTCAAGTTCTGAAGCTGAATTTTCTCTTTGAATGTTAGGTTCACAAGCCCCCTCCCTTTTATCTTCTTGCTCAGAAACTGCTTCCACTAGAGAGCTTTGGCGGCTTTCTTCGGCTGCATTGCACTTCTCGCTTTCGGCCTTTACATTGTCCACTTCAGCTTTCTCCAACAGGGGCTTTAAAACAGTACCTGGTGGTGCCAGAGCCACTTCTTTGTAAGATACAGACTTTGAAGCCAGAGGACTAAGAGCTGCGGGAGTAGGGGAAGTTTTGGACACTGAGGCTTTCGTTGAAAGATGAACCTCTTTTAAAGTGGAGTTTCTGGCTTTTAATTGTCCAGCTGAAGATAGTGTGGCTGAAGTGACTTTTGGAGTTCCTTTATGCAGCGATGTAATGTCATTCCTGTTACCACTTTCTCTGGCGATGTAATTCTCAGAGCCATTAATCCTCAGCTTCGCAGGAAGAGGTCTCCTCTGACCAAACTTGCGGATGGCTGTGTTTCCTGACCGCCCTTTAGAACTGGCTTCTTGCCATCCTTCATCAGAGGATATTTCATCAACAACTTCACTTGTCTCAGGCACATATCTAGTGAATTCACCATTTTCTTTCAATTCTTCAGAATGAAGCATGACTTTTGTTTCTTGAGTGTTTCCTTCTTCCATACTTTTATCATCCCTCGATCCGTCTAAGCGAATTTTCTCGTCAGCTATTGAATCATCACGTTCTTGAAGGTTTTTATCAATTATTGGGTGTATCTGCTACATCATATATAAAAAACACACAAATGTCAACTGAGTAATAAGTTAGAATGACACTACCAGGTATAAAAAGATTCAAGCAAAAACCTTACGTAGTCTATAAAAGCAAGTAATTACAGTAACCATATCTTAAGCACATGATATGAATTTGATCAGAACCACAGGGATCAGTGGGTTACATACAAACTCATGAAGGAAAATATATGTACTATCAAGAAGGGCTAGAAATATATTTGCCCACCTTTGCACGCCGCTGTTTCCTCTGAGTGTCATTTCCTTTTGGCTCTTGTTCAGGATTAATAAAATCCAGGAGATCTGATACACTGCATAAAAATGGTCACGTTCTTTTTGTGTCCAGAAATATAAAATTCCATTAAAGCCAAGAATACCATTTCAGTACCATATCAGTACCTAAGGTGACCTTTACTTGCAATGGATGCATCAGGCTTTGGAGTTCCATTTTTTACTGCTTCTTGTTGCTCTATTGCTTTTGATTCAAAATAGTCGAGCCATGCTGCCGCATCCTACGTTGGGGAAAAAGATAGGTCGCATTAAACATCAATTATCACCGCCTTATCTGGGGAAGCCTTTCTAAGACTTCACTCCAAGACAGCGATCATAAATTCCTGAACAATGAATATACCATTAAAGTTCAAAATCTTGAGAAAAATAATGACCTGTGTACGAAGATCTTCAGGTCCAAGCTTTTCTTGAAGTATCTTAAGGGTCGTTTGCTCATGTTGTACACTCAAGGAATATGCTTCCATCAATGAAAGGGCTATGGCAATGGCATGGAAGCTCGCGGCAGTCTAAACATGAATAATATCGTATAAATACTTTGTACCAACCATAAGGGGAGGGGACATGTAATATTCTCATACAAATAAGCTAAGGGAAGAAGAGAGAAACCTGGATATGATTTTCTCCTAACAATCTTTTGTTGCATTTAAGAGCTTCATGCAAATATCTAAGCGCCACATGAACATTTCCCATACCCTCTTCCATCATAGCCACGTTTATATATGTTGCCGCTGTGTTCGGATGAGATAGTCCACATGTAAAGTGAAGAAGAAAGAGAGCACGGTTGACATACCTACCAAAGGATACATTAAATTCAATGAGAAGTGGCCCATGATCAGGAGTGAACTACTGAAGGGCATCTGAGAAATTGATTAATTAGTCGTGATGGTAATGGGATTAAAAGGATATGATATTATACAAATATAAGGATTTAGTCAGATTTAAAATAATCAACATAAAGTGTTGCCTAGGAAATAATACTAGTACAGCACAGTGACTTTTTCTTACTTCAGAGCCAGCTCCATGTGTTGCAGACGATAATAAAAGACAGAGAGATCCCCGTAGCTTTTCATTGTATCTGGATGGTCAAGCCCAAGCTCCCTCTCATTTATATCCAGGGCCTTTTGTTGATATATGGTCGCCTAAACAACGAAAATGTAATCAAAATTTGATATAAAAAACTGGTCAATCTAAAACCGTCTCTCTCAACAAGATTCAACGCCAGCCAACACAAACCCCATAGTGCAATTTGAGTATTTAGGCTCCTCATTCTCCAACCATCATGGATGATGGATGCAGAGGCACATTTACATTTACATTTTTGTTTTTGTTTTTCTTGCTTTATTATCTATTTGGAGGAACCGATTCATATAAAAAAAAATCAACACAGCTTTAATTTAATTATAATGCAAATTTAGCTTGAAACTGCAATTCTTCTAAAAGAATATTACTTCATACAAATATTAATCTCATAGGCATAGCCTCACACATAAAAAATTGTAAAATAGCTGAGGAATAAGAATACAAGTTTATCATTACTTGATTAAAGTCTCCAGTGTGGTAGAGAACCACAGCTAGAAGACTATAAGCACTTGCAGTAGTTCGATGATAGGGACCACAAACAGCCATCATCTTAGCCAAGGCCTGCAATATGGAAGGCTAACAAGGTCAACTACTGGACCATTTCAATAATAACAGTATAATGTTGCTTCATGCCAAGAATGAACAAAATTATTGGTACCTTTGTTCCATAATTTACTGCATCCTCAAGCTTTCCTTTATCAAGAGCCATTTTTGATGATTCCAATAAATTGCGTCCATCTGCCGAGGAGCATCCTATGTACTGTTCAACAAAATATGTTCTTGCTGATAAATGGCTCAATGATTATAATAATTATTGGATCAAACATATAATTAGCTTGGTATTGATGAAGGGGCCGATAGAGAGACAAGATCCCACCTTGCAAACAGGAACTAGGCTGATAATATCGTATTTCCCAAATGGGTGGGAGGTCTCCATGTCATAATCTCTTGGGAACAATTCCAATCCAACCTATGAAAAAATATAAAATTTTACCCTCCTTCTTTTGCAAAATGTTCAATTAATAAATACATCATACAAACAATATACGCACAAGAGGTCAAATCTGTCATACCTTATGACAAAGCCCTCTCAGGATTGATAGCTTCCTCAAATGTTGAAATTCATCATTTAATGTCCATCCAAATTTTTTGATTAAATATGCCCGTAGCCACTGCAATCTGAGATGATTGTCTTCAGTCAAATTTTGGTCAGCATTTTCCAATTGACAGCTTCCAAGTAAGAAATTCAGTGTTGATGCGATAACGGGAGATAAGTCAGCTACATTATCAACTGAGGCAATTACGGCTTTGAGTAAATGCTTGAAAGCTCGAGTAACCATCTCATGAATACAAAGAGATTGTATGTGTGGAAGATTTTCTGCAAGTTTAACCTGAATTAAACAAGAAATTAGAAACAAAGAAAGATAAAATTGGCAGCGAGATTTAGACTAGAATAATAGCTTTCAAATTGTAACAGCTTATGTTTAGGCTTCTTCACATTTATTCAAACAGATGTATCGAAGGTGGACCCTGAAGGAAACATTACTAGGCCTAGAAGGCTCATCTTCATTTTGCAAAGATGTTAGTAGAGGGAGAAAGGAAGCAGAGATAGTAGTACTTACTACTGCACCAAGGGACCGCATCTTTAATCCTCTTAGATGCATGAAATCAGTTAATGTACGACCATCGACTGGAGAAAGTTCAAGTGATCCAAAGTCTGTAACCTATAAAAATAATACATACAGTTTCTTCAACAATGTCCATGAGCTTAATATTATTAGTTATTTATCAAATGTATACTCCAATTAAAATACGATGTTACCAGCTTTGGCAAGGCAATTTCGTCATAGTACTGGTGTGCCATGTTGATAAGCTCATCAACTGTCTGTTTAGAGAATGAAATACAAATAGCAAGCATTAAAAAGCTGAGGTCGTAACATAAGCATTTGAAGCACGACAAAATCCAACATATTTTACAAATAAATAAAGCTAAATTTGAGAGTGAAAAAACTAAAAAACTGAGAATGACAAAAAAGATGCAAAATTTAAAAAGAAGAAGAAAGGAAAAGCCAAATAGTTAGCAGCAGAAGAGAATATAGTACTAGGCAGCAAGATTATCTTCAAAATGTTCCACAAACCTTTAGATGTAGACCAGTTCCAGATTCTCTCAGTCGCGAAAATTCTTCTTCTGAAAGAAGTTTCTCCAATTCAGCAGAGCTATTCAAGTCATCATAGTTTAATTCAGCTTCATCAGTTTCCACATCACAAGGTCTAGAGTCATTTTGCTCACTATGGTCTTTACAATCTAAACTAGTTGGCTTCTTTTCCCTCCTCTTCAAAAGTTTGAATTGCTTTCCAAGACCTTTGACAGCTTGTACAGCTTCGTTGCCATTTTCCGTTTTTTCAGAACTTTTATCTGTTGAAGTTTCCTGCTTTTGCAGATGTTGCACCCAACAAGAACCAAGTTCCCACCGAATAGAACTTTCTGAATTAACAACATCCTCACTTTTCTTTTCCAAGCTTTCTTTAACCACCTTTCGTACAAGATTTCTGGAAGAGTCTAAATCATCCAAGTTTGATACTGATGATCTCCCTTCAGATGGTTCAGCTCTAAACTTGTGAAGCAGTAACCTCAAGCTGTAAAGAACTCAAATTCATTTAGTTCAAAGATGACCCTTGTACATAAAATCAGAGTACAGGCATAGCAATGAAAAGAAAAAATGAAGAGGGTTTGGTCTACATACTCTTGTTCTGTTACTTCCCCTTAGAAACTATTTATGAAGCAAGTAAATTTATGAATTTATGAAATTTATGAAGCAAGTAAAATTCGAAGCGTCAAATTTCCATTTAAGAGGGAACCAAGCAGCATAACTCCACCTTGAGTATTCTAATTAAATACATTCAATAGTATGATACTATTAGTAACATGTATTGATGTCTATCCTTGAATTACTAAAATTACCAAGGACCATATCAACATAAAGGAAGGAAAATTTTCTTGCTTGGTAAGATATATTTTCTGAAATGCATGCATAATCAGATTATTAAAAAACCAAGAAGAATGGACATATCACATAACAGCTAATGTTCAAACCTATTGGCATTGAGAGCGTTTGCCCCTCCATCTGGCTGATCGTGGATTTCAATATCTTGAAATTCAAGCTTCCTCGTGTTAATGTTACCCACCGCACTTACTTTTGCAACGTATCCACAGTAGTGCACAACAACAGCAGCCAAGGAAGAAGTATCCTGTAGAAATTACCGGATATCTTTATAACAGAAAATAAATAAAGCTCATCTTACATGTCTAATGTCTTTAAGCTTTGAAAACTCCATGTGAAACCTTTTGAACCTTGACTCACAATTTCAACTAGTTGAGAGTATATCTAATTCAACGATGTGTCATAGAGATAAAAAAATTCTTCTTGATTGATGTGGAAGAACAGTGGTTTGAATTTCCAAAAAAATAAGAATGGGAACACAATTTAATGTTGATGTGTGGTAATTGACACATGGAAAAAAAACAACTGGAGATGAAAGTAGATTTGTTTTCTTAACTGCTGAGCGAGGTCAATGTGAAGATATATATATAAAGGCACATATACAGATATACTGGCACACGGGATAATGACTTACACGGACAATTACACTTTCATCTGCAGTCAATCCTTTGAGTAAATTCTTCTGAGCATCCTCCTTAAACACTGTGGACTCACCCCTAGAAAGTTTCCTATCATCCTTACGGTTTGTTTCTCCAATATCACGTTTGACTACTATGGACAAGTCCCCCACACGATCTTCATGCAGGATTGAATCCGGAGAACAACACATTTTGTTATTTTCATTAGACTTTGACTCTATGACATGCCTTATAGCTGCAACAGCTGTAAAAATTGAGGTGTCAACAAATTGACTGTGAAGCAGAAAAGCTTTTCTGTCTCTGACCACCCTCTCGTCTTCAGTTTTGGAAGGAAGAGAAGACAAAACTGCGAAGTCTGTAGCCCATGGTCTAAGATTGTAGTCTCCATTTCTTCCGTGGCCACCACCATTACCTTCCCAGCTTTCGTCCTCAGTAGGCAGGGCAGGAAAATTCGAAGGACTCTCGGCAACAGATGGAGGGACAAGCCATGTATTTGCTCGGAATCCATATGGAAGATTACCAAACTGAAGGTGCAATGATATTAGAAAATGAACAAGTGTCCAGTGGGAAAAAAATGTAAACAAATTTGTTTCAGTTGGATATGAAGAGCCACCACCTTATTATGTTCCACAAATGCTTTCATCAAAGTTCCATATGCCTGCATTGGTAAGTCATAGCAAGTGTCACATCAGAAAACATCCAACTAAAACCTTGCTTCAGATAAACGAACATCTCCCAAAATGAAACAATCTTGGTCAGAAACATACATTAGCAAAGCCTCGGCTGAGCTGTTTCAGAAGGTCCACTAAAGAATGGCTCAGAAGAGTCTGCTTCCCCACAGTATAAAAGCCTTTTTCTGATGCGACCACTTCTACCAGCTTCCCGCTGCCGATTTTAATCTGCACGCAGCAATAGCAGCAACTTTAGCTTTAGACCACGTCTCGCATGCAGGGAAAGAAGGTCAAAATTTAAAAAGAAGGAAAAACGTTTGCAACCTGAAGCTGAAAGTAATCTTCTTTGCGTCTATCGTCCCTATTATTCAGTTCACATCTCTTCAAGTCTGCAAAATATTACCCATGCATCCAAAGTCATGACTTCGTCAACCTTAATCTCCATCATCCACCATTTAAATTTTAGAATTAAAATAAAATATTAAATATCGATTAAAGACATACATTATTTTTTGGTAAATTATAATTAATTAATGGCTTGAGATGGGAAGTGAATTAAAAACACCAACATTCCCCCACTACAGGAGGGATTGTGGTTGGTTTTTGGGAAATGTATTCTGGTTCTTGATGTAACTTTTCAAGTAATGACTACTAAAAGAACAGCAACATAAAATCATCTGAATGCTAGTGCGTTACTTTCGTTAAAATTATACATCCTAAATGTTAAGACGAGTCTTCCAATTTAGTATTGGAGGAGTAATTTTTTATTTCCAGTATATAATAATAAGGGAAAATTGTCTTAGACATCCAAGCAACAGAATTAACCATAAAATAGTTTTAATGATTTACAAAATTACTATAAGGTCCCAGGAGTAGCTGCTGAGTTTGTTAATGAAAGTTAGTAAAGTTGTTAATGACAACCTCAGCAGTTACTCCTGGAACCTTATGGTAATTTTGTGAATCATTGGAACCATTTTGTGGTTAATTCTGTTGTTTGAGACCTCTGAGTAATTTTCCCAAATAATAATCTTTTTCTTATCATAAATTGTGTTATCTTTTAATTAAAATTATTTTTTATTAAAACCCACTTCATTAATCCTAAACTGTAATCTATATATAATAATACTAATAATTAAATAAACAAGGAACAGCTATAATAAGTAATAACAGAGCTATATATATATATATATATAAATACAAGAGTTCGTAAGGGTTTACTATATAAAGCTTCAAAAGTTAGCGAATTTGATCATGCATATCATCAAAAAGTTATATAGACTTAGCCCAAAAATTAAGATCAATTTCAGCAAGTCAAATACTTATTTTTGGTGAAAAATATTATAAGAAAAACAAATAAAAATCAAATTGAAGTATTTTTTAAAATAAATAATTATATAATTTTAAGTATTGTCACCCAAGGGGAAAAAAGGAACCCTGCAAAACAGAAGTAAAGGAAAACTCACGTAAAATCGGAGGAGACAGATGAGAGAAAGAGAAGAAGTCGTAGAAATCAGAGAGCTTCGGCGTGGGATGAATGGCTACCATGCCCAAATTATCGGCAATCGGCGATACACGATCCGGTGACCCGACCCGGAATTCTTCATTGGGGGTAGCTGGTGGGCTCGAATTTTTCTTCTGATTATTTTGGGTCTTGTCATTTTTCTTAGCTTTGGAGTCTGGGCTTGTCAAGGCCCGTCTAGGCTTCACAAACCTGGTTGTGCAGGCCACGATATCTAAGAGTCGCCTCACATGTACAATAGCTTGGGCTTCATCTATATAATCCTCTACAAGAATAGCATAAATGAGCCTATAGAATTTATTACTTATTATAATTCCAACAGAAAAAATAAAATTTTAAAAAAACTCATTAATCACTTCTACTTATTCTCCTATAGAATTATTGTTAAATATTAAATTAAAATTACAATTGAGGTTCATTTCATTAATAATAAGTAGGGGAGAAAACATGTTATATGACCTGTTCGTGGCATCTAACCTAAACTATTTGAAAATACGGTTAGGCCAAAACCTATTTAAAGATATGAACATATAAACAGGTTAGGTCCTATAAATAGGCATGTTTGCATATTTTTAAAAATAAAATATATAAATGTATGTTATATATAATATTTATTTTTTCTATATTATGTTATAATTTGACGGTATAATTATATTTATATATTATATAAATTTATATTATATTTTTATTTTATTTTATTTTGGATAATTTATATTCTTTTGTATAATTTTAGCATTTTCTGTTTAAATTTGTCTTTTTTTTTTAAAATACAAGTTTTTTAATAAGTTTCAGGTTAGACATAGACCCAAAAAATGCCTAAAATAGCTATAGCTCACGGTTGAGACAGGTAAGTTCAATTATTAGTCAAGCTGTATCACCTAAACTGTATAAGGACAACAAACTTTTCCAACAGATTGAAGCTGTACCACCTAAATTGTAAGCAATGTAAATGCTGGTTACCTAAAATTTTAAATAAGCAGTAAATGCGCTGTATTCCACACAGATAGAAATAATTACAGCCTTGCGAATTTAATATATGATTCAACTGATTAATTTAAGAGATATTAGTAAAATTAAATAATTATAATACATATTATATTATATTTTTAAAATATCTATGTATATCATTACATATACATCAACTTATATATCAGGTAAATTAATTTAAAAAATAATAAGTATGGATGCTTTACATTAATTTATTTAACTTTATTAAGATTAAATTAGACCAGTGGTCTTCTATTAAGGGCTGAACTGGTATTGCTGCTACATGTGGTGAGATTTTGACCAAAGAAAAAACGTGCGGTGAGTCTGTGATTAATTAGAAAGTGTTTGTTTCTACGAAGGGGACAAATCTTCTTGTAGACCATAACAATTAATCAAAATATATTATCATGACTTTAGTTCTTAATAAAAAAATCAATTAATTTTTTAAAGTGACTAAAAAAAGTTAAATAAATTATTTAGATATAACATATATTGTAAAATATTTTATGTGTAAGATTAAATTATATATAAGTTTTTGATTACTTTAAATAAAAATGATAAACATATCAGTTAGTTTACTTAATTTTTCAATAAAAATCAACTAATTATTACTTTAAGAGGTATATTTAAATACAGGTGGATGGTACAAACAACCCCCAACAATCTTCAACACAAGCACGACCTTCGCATTTTTATAAAACATTATCAAACTCAAATACCTTATAATTTATTTAAAAAATGAGGAATTGATTAAAATAATTTGAAAGCCGCCATATAAAATGTGGCAAAAATTTGGCAAAAAAAAAAAATGTGGCAAAAAGTACGTCGAATGACAAACGCCCGTGAATTCAAAACACGTGTGGACCAACGCGATAATAGTTTGCATCTTAGATATGTTTTAATAAAAGGAGAATCGTTAAAAAATTAATTGTTGAATGAAATTTTAAAAAAAATGTAATTGAACTTTCACATGATTTGTAACTGAACTTCTATATTATACAACTGAGTTTTCACATATGTAATTGAGCTTTTATATGAAAGGTCACATTCTCTAATTAATTTTTCAGTGGGGATTTATCCTCAATTCTCCCTTTAATAAAACATCTTTGTTTAATAATATATTTTTTGTTTTTCTTCAATAAATAATTTTTTGTTGCCATTTTGAAAGATTGGAATTTAAAAAAGTGCACACAAAAGTTACTTATGAACAGCAAAAGTGGGAGGCTTAGCTGAAAGAAAAGCTAAAGCGATTGTGAATGAGGCAACAACAATTATAATTTAGGACTAATAGGTATCCATATGAGATACTACAAATTATTGTCATGGGTGTGTAAAAATCCGGTTGTCCCATTAGATCTAGTTCAATCCGAAGTAGTCCGATCCAGTTCAATGTAAATAAGCAATATAATGCTATCAGACTGGATTGATTGGTCCAGTTGGATCGGGTTAAAGACCAAGTGCTCAGACCAATTGGTCTAGTCTGGTTTGGATTGAGTTATTTTTCAATTATTTATTTTGCAATTTTAATGTTAATGATGATACTTAATATTATTAAATGCTAAATACAATCAATTTATATTTAAATTCTAATATAAATTCTATATTTTGAATATATTTTACATGATTTTAGGTTTCCTATTTAATTTTATGTTATTAGGCCAATATTTTGCTTCTTATAAAAGGGAAAGACAAAAGAATTATATTAAGGTCATAGGATTGCAGTCTAGGTAGATTTGATCCAATCCAATCCGACCACATGTTATTCTGTATAATCCAAAGTTTATACTAAATCAAACCTAAGGTTGGATATTAACCCATCCGACAGGTCATGCACACCCCTCATTTATTAGTTTAGCCTGTAGCCTCCATTTAAATAACTATTTAGTGTCATTATTGGTAAGCTT
Source organism: Vachellia pachyceras (assembly GCA_025593235.1). NCBI lineage: Eukaryota > Viridiplantae > Streptophyta > Magnoliopsida > Fabales > Fabaceae > Vachellia > Vachellia pachyceras. Next base: position 11,080 of record JANTPZ010005602.1, read on the forward strand.
TGGTATTTCAAATAGAGTAAAAGGATACCAGTATTCTACTACTTTCTAGTTAATGAGACTTTTTTATTTTCTTTAAATAACTCTAAAATTTAAAATTAGGGTTAATGTATAAATTTATTCTGAAAGTTTTAACGTATAAGTAATGTTACCTCAAAAATTATTTAAAATTAAATATTGACTAGAAAGTTTCTAAATATAACAGTGATACCTCACGCTGTTAAAAAACTAAATTAATGTTAACGTTAACATTTTTAACATTAAGGGTTAACATGGAAAAAGTTTTTTGGTAAATTTGCGCGTTTACTTTAAAAATTATTTGTGATAATTACTTTAATTTCAAGAGTGTAGTCTGTAAATTTTCTTATTAAAAAAAAGAAAAGGAAATTAATGGAGGTTGATGTTGAATGACAAACATGGGAACTGCACCTACCTTCAACCATTTTTAGAACACAAGGCTTTAGAGTAACAACCTCTAGTCTGTCATTCAATCTCTGCCCTTTAACCTAACAGAGGAAGATTGAGTCAGTTGAATTCTATTACAGGCTCGGAGTTTCAATTAGGTATGATAAATTAGTATTCAAATTAAACAACCAATAAAAAAAATATATATTGCATTGAACAAGAATAGGTAGAGAATTATTAAAGCCTACCTCATGAGAGAGAGAATAGTTTGTAAAATGGCAGGTTTCCACGTTTACAGCTAATAGCCTTCTTACATCAAGAATCTTATCAGTAGAGATGCCCTACAGAAAATTTCCAACAAAAGAGAATTTAATGATGCTAAATCTATTGTTCTCAGCTACTGAATTTATCAGTATCTGGAAGAAATTAAATTTTAAGAGACATATGAATGAACCTTGAGGACAACTTGATGAGAATCATAAGGAGTGACGACATTAATGTCCACCAGAGAAGGCACTGTTGCTAAAATAACACAAGAAAACAAAATCACTTTTAGCTTCAACTGTTTGATAAGCCAAACAGAAAAAAAAATGAAACGAAAAGGAAGCTTGATGCATATAGCATCACGAGAATCTGCAGGTCAAGATATTTCAAACTAACCTTTCTCTTCCTTCTTCTTCTTCTCTGCCTTGGCTTTATTCGATTTCCCCCTGCAGGACCTCGGCGCCATTTTCTTCGAAGACGGACGGATATCCGATTGGGAAGAAGAGACGGCGCGAAGAAGCTGAAAGCCTCACTTGAGAGGAAAAATCGCAATCGCGAATCCGAGCGATGTATGAATGAAGCTCAGAGAGAGATGAAAATGGAGGAAGAAGAGGATTTATAGAGAGAGAGAGAGAGACAGTGTGTGTGTGAGGTTTTATATGAGAAATTGCATCGAGGAAGAAGATAGGATAAGGGTGCTACAAGTTTCAACCCTTTTCAAGATTTGTGAGCAATCCTGGCCTCTACTTCTTGCTAATAACCTGATTCTCTCTCTCTCTCTCTGTGAAAGCCATGTGAGTAGGTTTTATACGGCAGGGGAGCCCATGCAAGAGAGCGAAAACAAAAGGGGCCTGTTGAGGAGAGAGTGTAGCCGTTGATCTTGTGCCACGTGGCGGGAGAACAGTGCTGCTGATTCAGTTTTGTTTTATCACGTGTTTGCGGCCTAAGAACTTTCACCGGTTGGGGGAGAAATCAAATTAATCTTGAACCGTTGATCTGGCATATCTAGCGACAAGAAGTGCTCTCGGTGAATCCCAGGTTTGTCGTGTTCTGAGCTCTTGTATTTATTCCCGGTCCTGATTATTTTATTTATCTTAAATAGGAGTGATTTCTATTCCTACGGAAGTAAGTAATAAACAATAAAAATATATAAAAAGGTTGACACTTTTCTCAAGGTTATTATATATAAATGTATATTTTATCAAGTTTTTCAATCACAAATCTTAGAATCGAGTATTTTCATTTAAATTTACGGTTAAATGATAATATTTTAAAAAAATATGATACATGTTTATGTGTGATTGAAAAATTTGATTGTAGCTCACTACTTACCGTGTAACTTATTGTAACTCATATCTAGCAAAATTTGATTGGAAAATTATTTAATCCTTATAATTTTATCAAGTACGCAGCTCAATTTTTATAGTGTAACTTATCATAACTCGGTCTTTAAAATATCCTAATTATTATATAACATTTAAATTTATAATAAATAGTCTCATGTATTGCTGAAAGTTTTAAAATTTGAATTTAACTAAAATACTCATGTATATATAATTGTATATCATAGCAAGGTCTAATTGTATTTGACTAAAACACTCTTATATACAATTAGGGTTACATAAATATTGGACTAGACTTGGTTAGACATCAACTCGATGTCTAAACTGAAAAAAGACCGGTCTGTAATTTTTTGCCCGAAGACTAGTCTGATCTTATTGGGCATGGTACCTAGATTGAGTTGGACTTGATCTACCAAGTAGGATTGGTCTTGTGATATAAGCTGTTATGTCTTTTTAAAATATGGTTCGGTGTATTTTTTACAAAAAAAAATATAGTAACAGTTTTAATATGACTATTGAACATGAAAACAAAAATTGATATCCATATAATAACTAATAAGGAATGAAAAAGAAATAAGAAATAAATTAATATGAATAATAAACATATAATATATAATTAGTTTGATGGTAGGGTTGAAACCGGTCTTATCATGTATTGCCTTGGGTCATTTTTCCGGATTAGGTTGTGCTTAGGCAAGATCGAGTCTAGGGTACTTAGGGATTGTTTGGTTAGTCCGTTAGGAGAACGAACCAGGATTTCGAGGTAAATATGTGAGAGAAATTTTGTCTCAGTAAGCGCAGGAATGGCTTTTGGATACCCAAACGGGCTATCCAAACAAGCCTTAATACGGTAGGGAGAATGAATTTCTAGTCTTATTTATAAATCACGTCATTCAATTTTTGTATATATTAAATCAGGATAGAGTTAAAAAGTTGTCAAATTTTAAAACAAATTAATAAATTCTCAGATCTTATGAAATATGTGAGAAGTTAATTATAAATAGAGTCACTTAAGGTTAACATGATATCAAAATAATTAATTGACACTTTAGTAAAATTCCATGAAAGTATTAAAATTGGGTGATTAATTTGTCAAAATCTTGTTAACCCAGTTGGAAGGTTATATAAAAAAAAGTAATTGTACCTATCGTCCGTGGGTTTAACTGGTAAAAAGATTGGGCTAGTACTCTCACCTAAAGGGATAGGGTTCGATCCTGGGGAGTGCCACTTTGGTGTGGCTCCAGTCGTGAACGCTTGGGGAGGCATCACCACAGCTTAATGAAGCTGGGTTAACCTACCTTTGTGGCTAGAACTAAAGGGCTTGCTTAACATGTTCCAGTGCTCGCAAGAATAAGCTCCAATGAATCATGAGTTAGATTTTTTGCCCTTGAATCCCCTATCCAAAAATTTTAACACCAAATAAAAAGCAAATGCGTGCTTATAATGAACACCATGGGCATTTAATGAATGTAACAACGACAACAACAAAAGAAGGCAGCACGTGCGGTCATATGCAAGCATTAATGAAGATATAAAAAATGATTGCTTAATATTTTCGTAGTTATCAAAGAAGGCAGCTTAATTAACATAATTATTTTTTATTATCTTTGACCATCATGTGTCATGCTTTTTCTGCATCATGTTACCAGATATTTGAGTAACTGACTAATTTAAATTGAGTATTTATGTGCCATTCGGATGACAACCTCTTCCAATTATAAGTTTTGACTCTGTTGCATTCGGGGTTCGAATCCGAGACCATATGAATACGGTTGACCACTCTTATCAATCTAATCAAACACTTGTTGGTTAATTTACAGAATTCTAAATCTATATGTCTAATACTCTAATCTAATGAGCGTGGGTATATATTTTGCATAGAATCATAAATAACCTTTGATATGGTTTTCCCTATATTACTATATGCATACGCTTCTTAATATAAATTTTGATTGTCTTTTTTTTTGAAGAGATTAATAAAAATTGATATACTATTTAAAAGTATTTATATATATCATTATTAAATTATACTTATCTTATTGTATTTACATGATAGAGAAAATATTTTATTTTATTATATTTAAAATTCACCTTATTAATATTTAAGTGTATAATCTTACCTTTCATTTATTATACGTTGAATTTGTATTAATGTGTTATAGTTGATATTAAATTGAAAGAAAATTCAAAAGTTGCTGAATTTTAAGACAAAATTAATTACGATTAAGATTTTTTTTAATCTATGTGAAAGATGTTGAAGTGACTTATAAATAAGATCAATGGGAATATATCAATTTATAAATTAGAATGTTAAATAAATTAATTTTGAACAAAAATGATAAGTATAAATACTTTAAAGTAATATATTTGATTTGTTTAATCTCTAAAAAAAATTAGGAGGTAGTGCTATTCAAATTATGTCGCCTCCAATTTAGTTGGAACCCAAAATGCCAAAATTAATTAATCAGGAGAAAAACTTAGTGAAGCACATGATAGGCTTGAGAGAGCAATACAATGTGTCTCTATTAGAATCATATTGTGGGCCTAGTTTCTCTCATTTTTCTATTTCTCATTTTCCTTTTAGAATTTCATCTCTACATTAGATAAAAATACATGATTCACGTTTAATATTTTATAAAACTATTATGAGATGAGATTATGAGAAGAAAATAAAGGAAAATGAGAAAATTAGTTTTGAAAAAAGGGGCAAGGTAAGATCATTTTATTTTTGTTTGTAGGTTTTGGTGCATATATGAAAGTTTGGTGGAGCAACTCTATTACCCACATGGATTATTTCATTTTTAGTGTTGGAACAAAAAAAAATGTAAAGAGTTATGTAAGGACTTGTAGCATTAAATGTCACCAATGGTTAAAATCTCTTCACTTTCTTATAAAAATACATACATATAAAAGGTTACAACCGAATAGCACTCAGTGAAAGGTTGTGTCGTTTTTTAAAAATCCCTACATGTCATAAATGTGTAACTCTCAATAGAATAATTATTTTAAATAACTATTTATTATTTAACTACCATGACCAATCATTTTAGTTTTGTTTTTGGTTATGTCATTATCTTAATTGGATGAGCATTATTTGAAGATAATTTACAGCCACTTAATTTAATCAAGGATCTCTTTGATTACGCTGCTCTAGTCAATTGCTATACAACAGGTAGAAGAAATTTTTTTTGTTTTATTCATAAGTCACTTTATTAAATTTTCGTATGAATGTATAGTGTTACATTTTATTTATTATCATCTTGATTTTATTTTTATGAGGTGCTCCTTCGGTTCTGTTTATAAGATAGAGAGAAAGAATTTTTTTTAATCATATTTATAGGTCAAGTCATTAATTTTTTTATATGAATGTAGATTTTTTCCCGTTATTTATTATTGTATTGACTTCATTCTTACATGATATAATGCATATTAAATAGGGATAGAGTTAAAAAAATTATTGAATTTTAAGGAACAAGTTAATACAGCCTAAAATTTTTCTCGATCTTTATAGAACATATCGTAAGGGACTTATAATAATAAAAATAAATGAGTATAATGTATTCTAAATAGGAGTAAAGCTTGAGATTTGCTTAATAATGTTTACATTTTTTTACGTGTGAAACCTATTTAAAAAAGTGATTTATAAATAGAATAAGAAGAGTATAAATGTATGTTTCATTTTAAAAAATAATTAAAAAAAGTGATAGCGAGCGCCTAAGAAATTGAGAGCGAGGCATGTGACTGTTTGTTTTCACGTGCACCATTTATTCACCTCTTCTAATAAAACTCTACTTTTGATTTGAGACACGTGTGGCACGTGAACACTTAATACACATTTTTGTTTTCCCCCAAGTCAAACTTGAGACGATGGAGCTTTGAAATTGAGAGTGATGGTAGGAACCAAACTCGTATTCATCCTTATGACATATTAAATTATGTAGGTCCCATGCAAATTTATGTAAGTTAGAGAGAGGGCCACATGGAAAACTATATTACAGATAAATACTTTTTCGTTCAAAATTACATATAAATATTTATTTATCGTTTTATCGAATCGTTCAACTTTATTCAACATATGATATTACCCTACTCGAATCGTCAACCCATGTA
>JANTPZ010005604.1:0-11094 GCA_025593235.1 Vachellia pachyceras
TACGATATTGTTAAAAATTTTGTATGGTACTTTCGATTCTATTATTGAAAAAAGGTCATTACTTTAATGCTACAAATGGAATGATTTAATCACCGGAAGCTGTTTGTCAAGAACAGGTTCTAATGCAAAAAATAAATAGGATTATATTGTTCATTTATCATTGGAATTTTCGTAATTAAATTCCTTTATTAGAATTTAATATTTTTCCAATTTTTAATTTAATATAAGGTTTATTTTCTCTTGCCTCTTGCACAAAATGGTGAAACCTGGAAAAGGTAGTTGAAGGCAGAAGTTAGTTGATCCACACTTGCACGCATGGATATCGGCAAGTGGAAAAGATATAATAATCAAGATTTTAACTTTCCCTTTCATTTGTGCTTTCGTCCATTCACAAGTGATCAAGAACAGGAAAGTCAGTCTCTCCCTCCCTGCCCCTCTGACCAAAATTACCCGCTAAATCGTTCTTGATGAATATTATATTCCAATTTTCCGCTTAATTTCTCCTCCTTTGATCTTCTTGTCCGTTCCATTTTTCCTTTGTAACCTTCAAATTTCAATCCCAGTCATTCATTCTCAATTATTGAGTCGATTCTTTCCTCTGGATTCTGCGGTATTATCTCGGTTTACGCAAATCGAGAAACTGCGGCCTTTTCTTATACGTCATCCGTCTGAAGAGGTTGGGCTATATATATATATATATATATTGAGAATTTGGCAAAATATCCATTTCACTATTTCCTCCTATTGTCATTGTCTACAGAGCCCAAGTAACAGGCAGAAGGTATGGGTTCCGTTGAGGATGATACCTCGCTCGTGGAAGTGGAAGAGGCTCTTCTTCAGGTTTCCTTCTTTATCTTGATATCTTAGTTTGGTTGCGGATATGGGTTCATTTTCTGTTACTGTTCATTTTAATTTGTGCGATTTTGACCGATCTGGAATCTTCCACCTTCAGTGAAGGTCGTTGAGTTTGCAAGGATGCCTTTGTACGATGATCACCTGTTTCCATTACAAATCGAATGATAAACTTTGTATGGAGTGTTTATTTTGAAGCCCTCTATGTTTATATTTGTTTCGTCTAGAGGCACACTTCATATGATGAGATATCTAGCTTCCGGTGATAAAAGATCAAATTGTATAATACCTTACAATAAGTGCATCCTGGTGTGCACCCTATGATTCCACGGATTTGTCAAAGTTTTATTGATCATAATGGTGACCTAATCAGTGCTTGTCCGTGTTTTTCTTTTAGTATTCTCTTTTGATCAATCAAATATCTCTTGTCATGTTCCAGGATTTGAACTTTTTAATTGACTGGATAATGTACTTATTTGAATGTTTAATAGTTAAAAGATATCTATTACGAGGACAAGTTATGCTTGTTGTAGTAGCAATATATACTGCAGTGCTTTGACGTTAAGATCTTAATTTATTAGTTCATCCCTAGATGTTTTTCCTCCTCTGATGCTCAAAGATATGTTGTTGTTTAGCAAGATATTTTGTTTCCCCATAGTTAGTGCTGTTCTTTTCCTTTTGGATGAGAATGATTTCTTGCTCTGTTGTGTAACTGTACGTTATATCTGAAGGATGAAAGGAGTGGACTATACACAGGAGATGGCTCTGTCGACTTTAAGGGGAGGCCTGTTCTTAAGCAGAATACTGGCAACTGGAAAGCTTGTCCATTTATTTTAGGTAAGATTGTGGTGGTCTCACCCACATATCAAACAATATATTCTGTTCATAAAATTCTTGTGCAATATGGATTACAGGCAATGAGTGTTGTGAGCGTTTAGCGTACTATGGCATTGCAACAAATCTTGTTACCTATCTTACAAGTAAACTACACGAAGGGAATGTCTCTGCCGCAAGAAATGTCACTACCTGGCAAGGAACGTGCTATCTTACTCCTCTTATTGGAGCTGTCCTCGCAGATGCTTACTGGGGAAGATACTGGACAATTGCTGCCTTCTCAACGATTTATTTCCTTGTAATTATATACTTCTATAGCTTTATTCATCTAGCAATTAATTCATAACTTGCCATCTCTTTGCCATTCATGACAAATAGAACCTGTTGCCCTTTTGTTATGGTTTCTTTTCCTTGTTTTGTGCATTAATTGCAAGAGATAACGGTTATGGGTATGCCATTCTTGTCTGATTCTATTTTGAAACGACATAGAAATTACCATTTTCATGTCGATGGGAAACATATTGGTTTAGACAGGAGGTCTAAGGCCCAATTTTTTGTGTAAGCTAACATTTTGTTAGTGTTCACATTTGTGGTTATTCCCCTAAATACTGATTGAAACACAACTTCCATTGTTTCAGAGGTTTAACCATAGTAGATGCAAGATGAAGTGAAAATGCTAATTTGCATTAGGCCAAATTCTGATTATGCTATCTTTATGTTTAAGCTTCTCATGGGGATCATGCTTTGCAGTATTTTACATAAGCAATTGCGTTGTCTTATCCCTAACTGAAATTTGAATTCTTTTGACAAATTAATCTTATTAATTAAAGGTGAGGAATATGGTAGAAAATCATACATTGTGCAGTCAAAAAATTTGTAGAATGGGAAATCGGAAAATCAGTTCTTAAAGTGAGTTTCTTGTCATAAAAGATTATTTCTTTAACCTCTATGGTTCCTTTAGAGTGAAGTATTTCTATTTTGATGACTGACATGAAAATCTTAAGGGCCTTTCCTTTTCTGAAAAAATTATAAATTTAATATTTGGAATAAATTGTTTTTATATCAGTATTTCATCTGTCTGTTCTTTTTCCTTGTATTCTGATAATGGTGATTTAATTTTATTCAAATGTTTATCTGATGTGATTGTTTTCTGCAGGGAATGTGTACATTGACCTTTTCTGCATCTATTCCAACATTAAAGCCTGCAGAATGTGTGGGTTCTATATGTCCATCTTCTACTCCTGCACAATATGCTGTGTTCTTCTTTGGTCTCTATCTGATTGCACTTGGAACAGGTGGAATCAAACCGTGTGTGTCATCCTTTGGGGCAGATCAGTTTGATGATACTGATCCTAAGGAAAGGACAAAGAAGGGATCCTTTTTCAACTGGTTTTACTTTTCTATTAACATAGGTGCTCTTGTATCAAGCAGTTTAATTGTATGGATTCAAGAAAATGCAGGCTGGGGTCTTGGATTTGGCATTCCGGCGGTATTCATGGGCTTAGCCATCATAAGCTTCTTTTGTGGCACACCCCTCTATAGGTTTCAAAAACCAGGGGGAAGTCCTATTACTAGAATGTGCCAAGTTGTGGTAGCATCTTTTCGGAAACGGAATTTAGATGTCCCAGTAGATAGTAGTCTCCTGTATGAGACACCAGATAAGAGCTCTGCAATTGAAGGAAGTAGAAAACTGGCACATAGCGATGAACTAACGTAATTCACTACTTTGAATTTCCTGTTATGTTCCTAATGGTTTTTGGCCCTACTTTATTGTCACAAATATTGGGAAGGTGGTCTTTTTCCCTATCATTTTCCTTTTGTTTGTGATGTGTTCTTAGTTAATCTAACAAGCAAATAAATTGCTTCTGTATGAGATGAGAAATATAGGCCCTACTACAGTCGTATAGGAAGAGTTTTCTACTTTGGGTCTGGCAACCTAGTTGTTGTTTAGTTATCTTACCTTTTTTGTCCGCTTAGCTGTTACTTGCTTAGTTAACCATTTGCATAGATAGGAGGAAAACATGTATTTAGCTAGGTACAACCATGAAATAATAAATTCTTGTTAAATAATACTATATGAATTAGTTGTCCATGTTTTGAGATCCATTTGCAAACGGTGATTTATTTGTTTTTGCAGTTTATTTCAATCTGCTTGTCATGTGTATGTTGCCGTGTCAAGTGTTTGAAGTGAAAGCACGTTAGTTACATACTTTTATTGAATTCAGGTCTTCATTTATGGCACCTAATTGGTAACAAATTTTAAGAAGGCGTAGAAATTACAGAAAACTTTTGTTATGTTTTTTTCCTTGGGTAGGTTAATGATTGGTCTGTTGATTGATTTATTGTTGTTGTTATTTGTTTGTTTGTTTATTTCTTTCCTCTTTTAGTATAGTCTTGGATGGGAAACATTTATGCTTGAAGGTATGCTAAGAGTTTACTCTTTTTGTAGCATGCATTTTTTCTCATTTTACTAAATTCAGAAACTGTCATACTGATGTCATTGTGGCTGAAGCATCGTCCTTCTCAGTTTAGAATTTTTAACATGTTTTCATTTTAATTTTCATATATTAACAAATTAAATGGGATTTCTGTTCACATTTAGCTAAATATTTTCATTTTTTTTTTGTTTTTCTTTCCAATGAAGGTGCCTTGATAAAGCAGCCATAGTCTCTGATGTTGAGATCAAAAGTGGGGACTATTCAAATCCATGGAAAATCTGCACTGTGACTCAGGTGGAGGAATTGAAAATTTTGGTCCGCATGTTTCCAATCTGGGCAAGTGGAATTGTTTTCTCCGCTGTTTATGCTCAGATGTCCACTATGTTTGTGGAACAAGGATCAATGATGGACACAACTATTGGTTCATTCACCATTCCTGCGGCCTCCCTCTCATCTTTTGATGTCATAAGCGTTATTTTTTGGGTCCCCATCTACGACAGGATAATCGTTCCAATCGCAAGGAAATTTACAGGCAAGGAAAGGGGCTTCTCAGAGTTGCAAAGAATGGGAATTGGCCTTCTTATATCAGTCCTTTGCATGTCAGCAGCTGCTATTTTGGAGATTAAACGCCTGCAACTTGCAAGGGAGCTTGGCCTCGTCGATAAAGAAGTTGCTGTGCCCATTAGTATATTTTGGCAAATCCCTCAGTATTTCTTGTTGGGTGCAGCAGAGATATTCACTTTCATTGGGCAGCTTGAGTTCTTCTACGACCAATCTCCGGATGCCATGCGGAGTTTATGCAGTGCCCTCTCATTATTGACTACTTCCTTGGGAAATTACCTCAGCTCCTTCATTGTTACCGTTGTAACTTACGTAACAACACAAGGCGGCCAGATTGGATGGATCGCTGATAACCTGAATGCAGGCCATCTAGATTACTTCTTTTGGCTTCTAGCTGGACTTAGCTTTTTAAATTTTCTGGTTTACCTAGTCTGTGCTGCAAGGTACAAGCAGAAGAAGGCTTCTTAAGATTTTCTTTTTCCTGGCATTGTTACAGAAATCTTCGCAGAAAGGGTCAAAAAGATCTGGCAGATCAGGAGTAAATCCGTGATGTCCTCTCCCTGTCGTGATTGTGAATCAAAGATTCTCAGCGATTATGTAATATATTGTTTCTGCGGAGATTCTGTATTATTATCTCTACGGACAAAAGGAAATGTTCATTATTTGCCTGGTTGAACTTGAAAACACTCTTGGCCTCCTGTGGTCAAGTTTGATTACGAGAAGACTACATCCCACCCATACATGTAAATTGTCATAAGCATAGGTACTTCCATGGATTCTTGTGTAATGTTTTAGCGTGAATTTGGTGGTTTCGCTGTGGAGGCCTTTCTCTTCTTGAATTTGCATAGGTGATGAACAAAAGGTCTAATGTGTTTTCCTGGACATGAAATTGTTGAGAACTGTCTTCCGTTTTAACATCAATACATGATCTGAAAACATGTTTGTTCTACTGTGCCATCTTTGTTAAGAAGCTAATTGAGGACTGGTTTCTGATATTAATAGCCTCTCTCTATCTCTCTCTCGGCTCACGATCCAACAACGAGAAGTCATGTGTGTGTGTGTGAGAATGTATCCGAACAACTTCAAAGAGAGTAATTTCGACGAGAAAACTACAAGAAGCAGATTACGGTTTCTTTATATGAAAAGTTTGGTTTCTAAATATGAAAATGTTGCCTCCCTCCACCACCATGTTAGCTATTTCTTAAGAATTTTGAATTAAATAATTATGGAGATTAATTTAAAAATTGATACTAAATAATCAATTTGTTATTTCAAAAATATTTCATTATCAATACTCTCGATAATCATTCGTCCGAGTTGTTTAGGCTATACACCAAGGAATTCAATTAATTTCGTCAACCACCAAAGTATCTGGTTCACCGTTTTTGTCCCTTTGTGAAGATGATACGGGTTCCAATGAGGATGATAGCTCCCTCTCCATAGCTTGATTTGCAGCTGGATATTTCAAATTAGCTGCATAACTTGATTGAACTGAATGAGTGTTTTAACGAGACAGTTTGATTTAGTTTCTGAAACGCTGGATTTATCACTAGGCATATTCTAAGGACGAAGCATGTTTGCTCATCGATCTGTGTCTAGTTTTGCAGATCTAGGCGTTATTTTCATTAGTCATTGCTGTTCGTTCTAATTGGTGGGATGATGAACGGTCCGAAATCCTCCGATGAAGGCCAGGATTTCATTTTTGATGAATTGCTGGTAATCATCTTTCATCTCGGTGGAAGTATTTGAACGCTTCAACAAGACTCGAGAATGGTTTATTTACAAATTCTTCATTTTTTTGTGTCTTAGAGTGAATCACGTGCTTTTGGTTAAAAAAAATATGTATTACCCATGACAAGTGATGCCTACTGGCTACTGACATACAGTCAATATAAACTGCAATGCTTTGACATATAAATCTTTTATCTATTGGTCCATCGTTTGCATTTTTCCATATCCCTTTCCCTCTGATACTCGAAGAAGGAATGTTGTTTCGCAAGATACGTGGTTTTACCATAGTTGGTGCAAACCATTCTTTTCCTTTTTGAAGCCTTAAAAGGAAAGTCATCTGTTGCTCTGTGTTGTATTGTTATATCTGAAGGATGGAAGGAGCAGGCAATACACAGGAGATGGCTCGGTTGACTTTAAGGGGAAGCCTGTTCTTAACCAGAATACTGGCAATTGGAAAGCTTGTCCATTTATTTTAGGTAATATGGTGTTGCTCACACACATTTTTTTAATATGGCTATCTGGTTTGATCAGATTGGAGCATTGTCGAATCCCATTGTGAGAGCTCTCATAGAGGCATATTTTGCATTCATATGCATTTGAACTCGAGACTTTGTGTTTAAATGGACAAAGTCCCTTCCCTTGGACTATTGTCTGTTGGTGTACTTGTGCATATTAAACAGTATGTACTGCTCATAACATGTTTATCTAATGTGAATTTTTCAGGCAATGAGTGTTGCGAACGTTTAGCATATTATGGCATTGCAAAAATCTTGTTACCTATCTTACAAGAAGACTACATGAAGGACATGTCTCTGCTGCAAGAAATGTCACTATCTGCAAGGAACTTGCTTTCCTTGCAGATGCTTACTGGGGAAGATACCGGACAATTGTTGTTTTCTCAATGATTTATTTCATTGTAAGTATATACTCTTATAAAATCTCTATTCTTCTGGAACATGCCATCTCTCTTTTCCTGTTTACTCTTATACAATCTTTTTTGTCAGATTTCCTTTTTTCCATAGTACCTGATACGTGAATCATGAGAGGAAATGAATAGGAGTAGGTTATTCTTGCATGGTACTATTATGGGTCAGCCATGAAAATGATTAATTTCATGCTGGTGAAGACAAAATGATTTAGACCAGAAGTTTAAGGCTCAATTTTTGAGTGGAAGCTTGCTCTTATTTTTATCTAAAGATTGAATTCTCTTGACGCATTTAGTTTTTAAATCAAAAAAGAAAATTTGTGAAAAGGGAAATCAAAAGATCAATTGGGAGTAATCTATGACCAAAAATTCCTTCCTTAAGACTCCTTTTACGCTAAAAGAGTTTCATAAAAAAAAAGATTATTTCTTTGATCTCTTTGGTCAAATTCTTTATTCTGGAAAATTTACGAATTCACTTTTAGGAATAGATGATATCAGCATTTCATCTGGGTATTCCTTTTCATTTTGCTGTGAACGTGGTTATTTAATTTCCTTCAAATTTCTTAATAACTGATGAGGTTCTTTCATGCAGGGAATGTGCACATTGACTGTTACTGCATCTGTTCCAGCATTAAAGCCTGCAGATTGCGTTAATTCTGTTTGTCCATCAGCTACGGCTGCACAATATGGTGTGTTCTTCACTGGTCTCTACCTGATTGCACTTGGGACTGGTGGAATCAAACCATGTGTGTCATCTTTTGGGGCAGATCAGTTTGATGATACTGATCCCAAGGAAAGGATTAAGAAGGGATCCTTTTTCAACTTGTTTTATTTTTGTATCAACAATGGCTCTCTTGTATCAAGCACTTTAATTGTATGGATTCAGGACAATGCAGGTTGGGGTCTCGGATTCGGTGTTCCCTTTTTATTTATGGGCTTAGCTATCATTACATTCTTTTTATGCAAACCCCGCTACAGGCTCCAGATGCCAGGGAGAAGCCCTATTACAAGAATGTGCCAAGTTGCTTCAGGAAACGGAATCTAGATGTCCAAGTAGATAGTAGTCTCCTGTATGAGACACCATACAAGAGCTCAGAAATCAAACGAAGTAGGAAACTGGAACATAGCGATGAACTAACGTAATTTTTCTGAGCTTCCTGTCATGTTCCAATGCCACTGTGGCTTGAAAATCCTCTCTTTAGAAGTTCTAACATGCTTTTAGTTTTCATATCTCAACAACTGAGAAGGGGTTTCTGTTCGGATACTGATTAATATTTTCAACTCCTGTTTCTAATGAAGGTGCCTTGATAAAGCTGCTGTAGTTTCTAATGTTGAGCGTAAGAAAGGTGATTATTCAAATTCATGGAGACTCTGTACCGTGACCCAAATCTTGATCCGCATGTTTCCAATTTGGGCTACTGGAATTGTTTTCTCTGCTGTTTATGCTCAGCTGTCAACAATGTTTGTGGAACAAGGAACAATGATGGACAGAAGTCTTAATTCGTTCACCATTCCTGCAGCCTCCCTCTCAACTTTCGACGTCGTAAGTGTTATTTTCTGGGTCCCCATATACGACAGGATAATAGTTCCAATTGCAAGGAAAATTACAGGCAAGGAAAGGGGCTTCTCAGAGTTGCAAAGGATGGGAATTGGCCTTTTTATATCAATTCTGTGCATGTTGGCAGCTGCTACTGTGGAGGTTAAGAGGCTGCAAGCTTGCCTCATTGATAAAGCTGTTGCTGTGCCCCTTAGTATCTTTTGGCAAATCCCTCAGTACTTCTTGTTTGGTGCAGCAGAGGTATTCACATTCATTGGGCAGCTTGGTTCTTCTATGACCAATCGCCGGATCCGATGTGAAGTTTATGCAGTGCCCTGTCATTACTGACTAGTTCCTTGGGAAATTACCTGAGCTCCTTCATTATTACCATAGTTTCTTACCTAACAACACAAGGTGGTTGGATGGATTCCTGATAACTTGAATGAAGGTCATCTCCATTACTTTTTCCGTCTTTTAGCTGGAATTAGCCTCTTAAATTTGTTGATTTACTTAGTCTTTGCCACAAGGTACAAGCAGAAGACGACCTCTTCTTGAGGTTTATGTCATTTGTATGTATTGTATTGGGATTTAGTTATATTATGTTAATAAAGATATGTCAGATTAGGATTGGAAGTATATTTCTGAATTCTGATAACTTCCTGTCATGCTTATGATTGGTATGTTTGTGAATACAGGATGCTTAATAATTATGTAATATATTTATACAAAAAAAGGAAAATCTTCATCATGTTCCTGATTGAAAATATTCAGACAAGTTAATTTCTGAGGAGGCTGCGCCCTGCATTTATGTAAATTACCGGGTAGTGAACAATTACTTGAGAAATTAATTAATGGATTTAGATAATTGAGGCTTAACAGTGGATTCTTGATTCCCTGTCATGTGTTTCATCATAAAACTAGATGAGTACTCCCATCTTGAACTTACTTGGGATATCTGATAGCCTATGTAATTCGCTGTTCATTAAACTTGAGATGCATAATTCTTTGTTCCTTGAATAAATCAATGAATGCATTTTAGTCTTCATTTATTTCATTGAATAAACAAATGAACACACACACACAAACACGAATTATTGTAAACAGAAATATGACCACCTTTTTATTCACAAATACACCAACATATGCCACTTTTTATCGGATGGTGAACAACGGCAACTTTTGAAGTTAGTAAATTATTTCAAATTTTAGTGATTCTTGTGTTCAATAAACGAGATTGATCAGATCCTCATGACACCTCTCATTACGGCAAACTGAGAACAACGATGACGACCTGCAGGGAATATTAACACAATTATGTGCAACCTTACCGGGAAATGAAACATCGCAAGTAATGGAAAAGTGTCACGTTCCCTATTGCAAATTATGGGACTGGTGCGCTTCATCTAAAGTAAGGAACAAATAGTGAGCAATAAGCTCAAGAGGGGAAAAATTATAATGGATCTCAGAAATTTTAAATAAAAATAGAAATGACCACAATGAAGCCACATGCAAAGGATGAAAAACGTTTTGCAGGTGCATGCCTTGAAGTAACAGACAGGTTAGACTTGCATATTGAGTACACTTTTCAGGTTTCCAGGGACAACATATTCTTATACATCGGGTTGTACTATGAACAGTAAAAGAAATACAGTAAATCATCAAACAAATAACACAATAATGATTTGCCTCACAACCATTTAAATGCCCCCCAACAATTGAACTACGGCTCATAGCCTACATTTCCACAGGCTACTGTAAATATATGCGTTGTGTGAAGATATATCCTAGGCATCAAGTCTTTTTCAGATCCTTTGCACCTGTACGTTATTTGGAAACCTTGGGACCAGAATAAGCAAGAAATCTCTTAAGGTCAAAAAATTCAGAGCGTCTGAAATCATTTTCTTGACCCTTGATTCCCAGAACGAGAAGCCAAGCCAAGGTCCTTGCATAGCCTTTCATCTGGTTGCAGGCTACCTGGAATTGCACCAAATAGTCTTCTAGATGCTTCAAACCCAGAAGCAATATGATGTATATATGTCGATACATCCTCCATTCTCTGCTGTAATTTTAGTGATGTAGACATGTAGTTATTCGATGTACTTATTGACAATTGTCTCGCAAGTGGCTTGTCCAGTTCAGTAACCTTAAGAAAACGTTCAGTGGCAGCCTCCCATGATAGCTCATGCCTATGAGCATCAGTAAGCTGAACGGGCTCT
>JANTPZ010005606.1:0-13768 GCA_025593235.1 Vachellia pachyceras
GCTTTCCACCTTCTTCTATCTGCTATTTATATATCATCTATGTCAACTTGCTTCTGTACTGTTCAAATACATTCTTCTATGCTTTATGAATTGATTGAATTCAAAGGATTTTCTGAAGTACTTTATTGTTAAGTTACTAGAATAGAATTCAGAGGGATGACAAAATATGTGTGGCTTACACTGTTATGGCACACGTGAATGCAGAGATAGCTCCCACCACTTTATTCCTATCTTTATCTTTTTGAACTACTTTAGAGGATTCATGTTCATTATGATACATACTTGGGCAAGTCATGGGGGATCCAGATTGAGTTCTTACAGTTTCTTATTAGAAATTAAGGCTATCGAGCATTTCTCAATATGTCATTATCAAAGATAAGTTTGTAAAGCTTTGTCAGTCTTAACATCCTTATAAATGGTGATGATACCGAGTCATATATATTTTTTTATATAGCACATGCATCTTTCTAATGAAGGCACTGTTGAACGTTAAATATGAACACCTATTCTGATGGGGCTCGAACGTTAGTTCATCTTTCTATGGGATATTTGCTCCTTTTATTAAACTCAATCCAGTTAATGCTTGGTAACCATCTTGGAGAGATTTTTGTGGACAGCATGGATGAAAGAAAACTTCTGGGCATGCCATGGACAATAGACGTGTTTCTTTTTGGCGATGATACCTGCCTTATCAGTGTTCAAACTTGAGTGTGTTTTGGAAAGCACATGTTTTATCACCTTTATTTCTGTCTGTTTGTCACCTATTTTCACTGTTATAGTCAACATTATTATTGTTTTTAGTTATTCCTTCTCATGCTGGAGAACTATTAACCTTTAATCACTACACTAATATCTGCGAGAATATGATTTTTGTTAGAAACAAGTATATCATAGAGTTTAAACCACTAGGAAAGGGCAAAGGAATGACTTTATTGACATGTTAAACACCACCTTTGAAATTTGTATCGTTAACGAATATTTTTGCACCCCAACCAAGTGACCATGTTTTGGATTTCACTTATTCATTACTCAGATAAGAGAATTTGTGGTATGTTGCAGGTGAGATTTTCTTTTTACTGATACGAGAGACTAACTAGTATTTGAATCAGGAACAACAGAGGTGAGGGTGGGAAGCTGGGTGGAAATGACAGTAGGGAATAAATGAATCAGGAAATTTGTCAAGTGTTTATTATACTTGCTGTTTGGTACAAAGGGGAGGGAAGGGAAAGTGAGAGGAGTGAAAATTTTAGAGTTGAATCCGGAAAAAAATAGAAAAGTGGGATTAAAAGTTTTTAATTGATTTTTCTTTTTTACTTTTTTTTATCTTACATCTTATTTTTGTTAAAATTTTATAATCCAACTTCAATTTTTTTTTAAATTCAATTCAAAAATTTTCTCCCGACTCCCCTCCAAGTCTCGTACCAAACAACCTAATATAGTTGAAGAATTCCTGCCGTTCTCATGCAAATCAAAGCTCCCAGTGAGTCCCAGAACTGGTGCTAGTAAGACAGAAACACCTAAACAACTACTTCATTCCATGGAATGAGATTCAACGAGAGATGAGAAAAAAATTAAAAAGAGCACTTGGGAACGCTATATGGATATGGGAATGGAAGTGGAGCGATGGAAAACAGTTCTATTAACTAATAAAATAAACTTGTCAAAAGCGTCAAAGCCTTTCGAGAAGTCTTAATTGTAAGCTTCAACAATCTCTGCATCATCGCCAATGATTGTGGAGAAAAAAGGATGCATGAGGGTTGCTTACTTTGTTCAAACAAATTATTCAAATAAATATCAATATTAATCTAGATTTTTTCTTTGAAAACTAAAAATATCCTTTAATTATCATTTGGTCTTTTGGGGACCCACCTCTTAATTTTTGCCATAATTAAATTATCTTGTAAGCGAAGAACCTAGAAATGTAATTTTGCCTATTTGAGTTTTGATGGTCATGAATAATTTCATTTTTCAAGGTTTATGCAACGTCTAGGGCTATACAAATTATAAATAGTGAAGGCTTGAAAAAACAGAGAGAGAGGTCAAATTCCTTTCAAGTTCTCCGGGTATTATTTGAATTGAGAGATCCAAAAATCAATTGAGCTAGAGTGTTAGTAACAATTGATCACATTTAGAAATTATATATAAAATGGAGATGAAGATGGATTCAATTAGATCTCAAAAGGCATACACTCTGATTTTTATATTTTTTAATATTTTTCATTAATGAAATTACTTAATTTGAAACCAATTAACATAAATGAGGAATCTTTTTATAATAATTCTTGTTAGGAAGTAAATCTGTTTTATGAAATATTAAGTTCATGGTCCTATTTTCAATTAATTTTCTCTAATTTTTTAAATTCAATTCATAAAATTTTCCCAACCCTTACAAATATCTCATATCAAACAGCTTTATGAGAAGCACTCAACTTTCTATCTATACTGTATCTTTACAGTAAAATGTCATTTAAACTTGCCAAGATCTTAAAATTTCAAACCACATAAATGAAAGATTTCAAACTACAAAATATGTTCAGGTAAAAAAATCAAACTACAAAATATCAAAATTAAATAAAATCACGCCAAATTGGAAGAGACAACACTGTCAATTTTCTGTTACCTCTTTTGTTTTCCTCATGAATCACTGCATTTAACTCTTAAATCACCCCAAAAAGAAAACATTCATAGCATAGTTTTTCTTTTTCAGGACATTTATACTTAGTTTGTGGTTCTGTGTACTGTTGAAAGATAAGTTCAAAATGTGGTAGACTTCCTTGCAAAGATATTTGGTGGCCAGGGAATATAGCTAACAGGTCTTCATACACTGACTGCAAGTCTGATTTCATTATGGTAATAACATAGTGATCTTGACGGGTACAATAATAACATTAATGATAGTATTAGGACACAACAGACAAAAATTCAAATCCAAAGCTCGTCTTTAGGAGATGATTTGTGCCCTCCTGGTTTAGTTGAGGAGTTTTTGATTGGATAAGAAGCTTCCATTGCTATGCCATAGAGTCCTTCCTTCTCGGATACAGCCATCTGCATCATGATGTAACCTTTCTCACCCCATTCAGAGCCCCAATAATTCTTAACTATCCAGTATTTGGTTCCGTCAATAGTTGTGCAATACCCTATAATAGCTACCCCATGATTCAGTTGCTTCCCACAATCTCCAGTTAATACTCCCTGCAATACAAGCACATGATTCAGATTAATGACCCTTTTTGATATTGGGTGCTTCAGCAGCTTTGAGAAGATAGATTGAAATTTACCTCTGAGTAGAATTGGAAATCATATCCTCCAGCATTTATGGCTACAGATACAGGCTCGTTTGCAGCAGCTTTGAGCAATGAGTTCTCATCATTTGGAGGGACATTCTCGTGGCCATCAATTGACACTGATGGATGCTTATTCTGCAAAATATTAATTTTTAATGTACTTGTTAGCATCTTACAGTTTTTCTAGCTGATATAGGCTCCCGTTGGGAAAACGAACACAGATTCCGAGGTAGTTTATGTGAGAGGAAAAGTGTCTCGGTAAGCGCACCCGTTGTGTAAACGGGCTTATAGTCAGTTAAGTTTGGTTTGCAAACATAGTATGTCACCTTTGATACATCGCAGGTTTCATTTTGGGCCTTATAGGGGTAATTGCTTTCCGTTGGTAGCCCCCCGACTCGCTCGATGAACTCGAAGGCATATTCCATTAGCCCGCCATTGCATCCTTCGTTTTGTTCAGTGTCACAGTCTACCAGCTCTTGCTCAGACAATGAGACTAACTTCTTTGTTTAGATCTGATTAATGCCTTCCACAGCTGCAACAGTTGAAAATGCCCAACAACTACCTGCACAGAACATTAATCCAGACAACCTTCTTGTGATTTTTATGTGAGGTATTTTAAAGAAAGAATCCCACATTACTTGGAATTGTGGGGGTCCAAGTGTATAAATAATAACATGTGATCTTAGGCTAGTAAGTGAGCTCAGAGGAGGAGTAGACTTAGTACAACAACAGGCCACCAGAGAAAAACGCAGTGGATCTCCAGCGATTCCCCCGCCGCCACTGTGCCTCTGTGTGGGTTTAACTCAGACTGCACAAAGCATTAATCCAGACGAACTAACATCTTCACGTCATACAAATGACCCCATATATATCTTGTCCTGTTTAGATGCTGTTTACATGAATAATTTGCTTATTACTATATTGGCCTTAATCCTTTATAGCAGTGACAGCGCCTTTCTTCCTCCAATCAACTGAAGGAGGAACTCTATTAACTTTCTCGTACATGAATATTCAACTCCCACCACGTGGCGTGCCGCGGAACATTCTATGGTGGTTGGCCTTTGAGGAAGCATAGGTATTCTGGAACTCATGGTTGGTGATGTCGGCGAACCTGTTCAACTTGAGCTTGTAAGGCTTGTCGATCTTGTTGGTGTTATGAACATGGATCGCATTCGCTTTGAACACATTGAATCGCTTGTGTTTCTCACTTATGCTTCGCGAAACTGTGTGATAGCTCCTCCATCTCTCGTACAAATCCCACAAGCTTTCCTCTGATTTCTAATCTCTCTGCAACTCCCAGAATCAGTGCTATTAAGATGGCAACACCTAACAACTTCTTTGTTCTCATGTTTCTTGGAGTTAGATTCAATGGAAGATGAGGAAAAATAGAGCACTTGGGGATGCTATATATAGGGAATTGAAAGTGGGGGGATGAGAAATATGAAGTTGTTACAGGTTACTTGTAAGCTTCAACAATCTCTGTATCATCGCTAACGATTCTGCAGAAGAAAAAAGATTCGTGTAGGTTGCTTATTTTGTAAAAAGAAATTATTCAAATAAATATCAATAGTCATCTAGATTTTACTCTTTGGAAGATAGAAATAGCGTTTAATTGTTATTATTTGGTCTTTGGTTCTCTCAAAGCATGCAATTACATTGATGGAAGAGAATTTTCAGGATATAGTAATTAACAATTTTGTTTTTCTTAGTGGCTACTTGGTACGTAATCTAAAGCTGGGAGTGTTTCATGGACTATGTTTATCTTAATATTTTTGATAACTGATTCTATCTACAACTGTCAACTGACGTGAGTTCGGTGAGGATGAACAAAATCCTCATCAGATGATCATTTTAATTCCAGTTAGTTTTGCTCTCTATATTTTCATTTTCAGCTGCAACTGGACCAAAAAAAAAACAAAAACAAAAGAAAGTGATATAAAAAAGATGTCACATTTTGAAGTTGGTTTACTCGGGGGATATCTTTAAGCATGAATTGATTATTTTGTGAGTCCTACGTAAGTTCCCATGATTATTTCATAGAACCTCTTGCCAAGTTTTGAACTTGCACTCAATCATCTCTCTATCCTTCCAGTTAATCATTTCACCACTCTCTGGGATGTGAAAGTTGGCAAGTTCATATGCCAATATTAAGTTAATGGAAATTTTATTTGATTCCTCTTCAGAATGACTTGAGAGTAAAGGTAGAGATATATATATATATATATGACAATTATTCTCTCTCCACCCGAATGACTTGAGAGTAAAAGGAATTAGGGAAATATGAACTGTTCAATCTTCATGGATCTAATCATCCTTAGAGATGAATAATTTTCATTAAAAGTGATGTATTCATTCATACATATAGTGCACAGTTGCTTCAAGCCAAGGGGAAAGAGTGGCATGAGATATGAGGGGGACACCACTGGCCACTTGGGCAAACGACACAACACAGTTGCTGAGTGTTGAATAAGCATCAGATTAGCTTTTGATACAGATTAGATAAAGAAAGGCCTTCTTAATCATTGTGGTCATTTCTGTAACCAAACGTTAACCCACTTGTATCTCCCAATCCCTTCTGACACATTCACATGTTCCATATATTGCCTCTGAAAAAAAGGTAAGACTATACCAAAAGTTCATATAATGACAACATCAAAGCAAAATACTTTTTTGGTAATTGAATTGGTTTATAGGTTGGACTTGATTCATTTTATTTTATATTGAAGTTTTGGAGTATATATGTCTCTTGAGATGTCTAGTCCAGAAAATTTGTCAATCTTCAGATGTTTGAGTTTAAACTTTGATGACAGTTTTAGTTTTCACTGTTCCACCCTTCATTTGTTTCTTCAAGATCAAGACGAGAAAGTCATGGAACATTTACCCCATTATTCTTCAACTAATTGTCATGTTTTTGAAAAAAAAAATATATATATATATAAGCACAAAAGTGACGAGATTGGTAACGTCAGTTAAACATGAACAAGCGTCTTCTTGATTCTACTCTACCAGGCATTCAGGTAAAAATAAACTCTATTAGGCACAATTTAAAGTCATGAACTCTGCTTTTCTATTTTTTGGCTAAGTATAATTATTTTCCTCTTATAGGCATTTTTGTTTGAAATATGTTGGCACACAAATGTGGACACCTCTCATCCAATGCAAAGACGACAATACCACAAAATGGGCCGGACCATAAAATTTGGATGAAGACCCGGGAAAGATTTTCTAGAGGGTCTACTACAACAATTAATTAAAAACCAAAACAAATTTGCCCCCATGCAGGATCGAACTACAGACCTTCAGTTTACAAGACTGACGCTCTACCACTGAGCTATAGGGGCTCCGTTGATTTTGTTGGTACGAGAAAATAGAAATCATAAAAGATTTCTAACACTAATTTTTAATATCCCATCTGCGCTGTCGCTTGTTTCGAATTTTCCGAGTGATCTTCAATTTTCTAGAGATGGAGGACATCACTTTTGATTCTGTAAAGCCCTACGACATTTACCTCTATTTCTTTTGCTCCCTAGTTAGAGCAGCTTTCATTCAAAAATATTTGTAATAAATAACTAATAGTTCACATTCATCTTGAAATTTGCTCCCCACCAGAATCTGATTAGCGCCATTTTCAAGTTCGTCTGGAGCGAAAGGGCTCTTGGTGAGATATTCTCTTCATCTTTACTTTCATGATTCATCTTCCTTACTTTTATAGCTCTTGAAATGTTTCTTTATCTCTGACTTTTACTGTTTTGTTTCCCCGAATTTGCAGAGCGTGAAAAAGCTGAATTCAACGATATTTTAGACTCCGAGGTTCGGTTCCCGTCTCAGTTTTTTTCCCGCCGCATTTTACCTCAAGCATATATTTGGCATTGTTTTGATCATAACTTCTTGAGATTTCGGAAACTGAGAACCCGGGAATTTTTTTTACTGGTATTTCTGACTTTCTGACTGCTATGGACCATTCTTGGTGTGACTTAAATGCCTGCTCTTTTTCCTCGTAACAGCCTACTTCGGTTTAGTGCATTCCGGTGACAATTGCAGATTACGGTCTTTATGTTGCTGTTAGTAGTATTTATACTTTTGACATATATAGAGTTGGATATTTGTTTGTACCTATACAAGCATACATTCAACAATTTCAGTGGCAATACATGCTTGATTTCAGCTGCACTATTCAATAGTTTGAGTCAGATATTGTTGTTACTGCTGAGTAATTCTGCTATGACTAGTAATCCTGTTCACCTACTTTGGACGAACATTCAGAATCTTTTCGAATAGCAGCAATGCAACATCATCCTAATTCCTAAACAAGACCTATATTTCATTATAGTTCTACATTATGTCACTTATCTTCTTTGTTCACAGAAAATGTTCTCCTTGACTGTTATTTCATGTGTCAATAATCTCCAACTGAATTTTGCTGCTACAGGCAGGAGCTGGATCATCCAAGAAGATTAGGCCAACATCTGGTATTTATTGCATTATATCACTTTATTTACATTATTTTATTGGGTAGAGCCTGTGCTGTCAGAGTTAGACTTCCTTGTCCATATCTTGCGATGCAGCTAATGGAAATGCGCTGAAGCTTAGTTGTGAACTTCTCCGGGTTTTCGTCACAGGTTCATCCATCTGTAAAGAGGAATACCTTTGTCCTTTCGAAAGACACTGAATGTGATTGACTTTGAATATATTTATCATGCGATTTTGACTAAAAATATTCTGTAAATCTGTTGATGCAGAAGCTATACAGCGTGCTGCCGCAATTGCAGAATCAGAGGGTAGCAGTCAAATAGAGGCTACTCATTTGGAAAGCATTCTTCCTCAGCTGCTCTTGGATTTTTAATGCTTATGATGATACTTATACACAATTTTGTCTACTTTGGATCATCTATATGAGTATGCTGGTTGTGTATTTGTAATTTGCTTAGGAGCTATGGAATACCTTTTGGCATTGGAAGACTGTTAATTCAATGCTAAGCATAATTCATATTGTCATCAATTCCCCTGCATATTATCTTTCTACTTTCAACTTTCTTACTGTTTTACTTTTAGTGGTCTTAAATTGGTAGAAGGCAGTGGATCGGAACAACAGACACTTATATATCAAACAAATATAAATTACATCTACTCGACAAGACGAAAGACTTCAACATCATCATTGGACCACTAAACTTTAACATCACTGACTATTGGCTACGAACTCGAAAGCCCTAATGTTTTGTGCTTGTTTGGGAACACCATTTCCCAAACGGTGCACATATTTCAATATAGAACCATCTCGAAATCTGTAAAAACCATCTTGAAATCCGCAAAATACCTCGGAATCTGTAAACTCATTTCTCTCAACGGATTTCCCAAACACATCCAAAAGCGTTGAGCCCTAGAGA
Source organism: Vachellia pachyceras (assembly GCA_025593235.1). Classification (NCBI taxonomy): domain Eukaryota; kingdom Viridiplantae; phylum Streptophyta; class Magnoliopsida; order Fabales; family Fabaceae; genus Vachellia; species Vachellia pachyceras. The sequence goes on from JANTPZ010005606.1 coordinate 8,672, forward strand.
ACTAGCAGACACAAACATAATTTCCAGTATCACAAACAATTTAATTAATAGACGACAAAGACTGAACTTGATACTACAGCCACTTCTCAATCCAATACTCAATGGAAAGCAGTAATGGGAAACTAGTGTTTATCACATCCTCCTTCTGCCATCCATTTCTGAATATTGTCCATAGATGATGTGACAGGCACTTTTTTGACCGACGAAAAATTCTAAGTTGAATACTTTTCTTTTACTCCACACAGCAACGATACATGAAGTACTTCTCCATCTGGCGGCCACATTCAGCACATACAACCCTCTCTGGTATGCCTCCTGCAGTCCCTGGAAGGATAAGGCGATTACAGTGATGAGGAGTAATCCTTCAGTGCTTTCAAAAACCCAACACGTTGAATACTTTCCCTCCAAATCTCAAAGTCCCTTGGGCAAGCTAAAGCTGTCTCTCCCTTTGCTCTGGTCATTTCAGTTGCCCCTTTGCAGAAAATTGCCCATCCCTTGTCGCTTCCGTCAAAGCTGAGCACCGTCATGACTTCACTCAGAATTGGGTCATCTTCCACGGTCTTCCCATGCTGCAACTTGGAGCACAGCATGCTCTCTAGTCTTGCCCAGAAGAACCAAATGGAGGTGACATTCGGCCAGAAGTAACTGAACTTTCTTGTGCTGAAGGTAGTGATCATTTTTTGCATCTCTTTGGCATTACTCTTCCTCACATAAACCATCTCCAATGGTAAATTTGCAGCTTTTGCAATAGTTAATACAGCGTTTGTGAAAGTTTGAATCCATTCAAGATCTTCACCTCAATAAAGGCATATGAACTTGCCCTCTGCCATCTTATAGAATGGGAAAATGATTAAAACTTTGACATGTTAATTGTCAAATATAGCTTCTTCTAGGGCCTTGGAAACAAGGAAGGGTTATTTTACCAATCAAGTTGTTCCTTGATTAGTGGAGAGAAATAAAACAAACAGTAAAATTTGAGTTTAAATCATATCTAAACAGTTCAGATTAAGAAAATTCAAGTATGTTTTTACCCATTCTATCACAGCAGGATCAATGCCATCAACAAGTAGCTCCAGGCTCCAAATCTCTGACTTCCACAATCTTTCCTTCATATCCATATTATGTGAATTGCATTCGGAGATGACAATCTACCACTATGGCTTTCTTTGTGAAATTCCAACCTTCTTTGATATACTTAATCACTGCCGGTTCAATGATCATAGGATCACGCACATTGTATCACGCCATTGATGACTGCAAATGCTCAAACTTCTTTTTACTCAGATCATTCCAGTTTGCTCTGTTCACAACTGGGATCCATACCATTTCATACTGTGTTGCCCCTAGCTGTCGCATCTTTATACAAATTATCAAGTATTATAATCTCTTCTTGTGAAAGATCAAGACCTGATATGAGAAGCAGCACATGCTTCCTCCTTAGTACATCAAGACTAACCTGTTAGTTCATTCAATAAGTGAAACGTTTTTAGCACTTGAGAGTTATGTATGTTAGTATTTTGCGGAAGATGATGATATGTTTTAGAACTAACCCTTGTTCTGCTAGAACAATCTACAAGTGGTGGTGGATCATCCTTGGCGTAGATCAGTGCTCTCAGGATTTTCATGTTGTCTACATGAGTTGTCTCGAAAAGAGCCACTAGATTCTGAAAGGCCTCTGTGTTTCTTGTCATCTGCATTTTAATATTTGAGAACAGTGTTCACCTAAACTTGGTCCTTTTGCATTCTAAATTATAGAATAATTGTCCTGCAGATATATAGCTGTTTTGATTAAAAGTACAGTATGCTAGTTAAAACCTCACCTATATATTGATGGCAGAGTTCCAAGTGGTTCCCGAGGTGCTCATAAATACTGCTGACTTTATAAGCCAAGCTTGATAATTCCCATGACTCAGTGGTTGGTGAAATGTACCTGTAAGCATTTTTCAAAACATATCATGTAGACTATCTTCAAATTGAAAGAGATTGAACCAATCTAAGACATTAATTATAAGTTATATGACATGGCGTACTCGTTTCTCAAGCCTATAAGGCTAGCAATCTGAGTGGAACAAGCCACAATGCTTCTGATAGTCCGATAGGCTGCAACAGGAATATGAGCACTGGCTACAGACATAGGAGGAGTGTCCTCTGAAATGTACTCAGATGGAAGCTCCTTGAACTCAATGATGCACCTTGTTGCATCCATTGTTGCCTTCAACATCTTGTTCACTGCAACTAACTGCGGTCTCAGAGAGGTCGAATTCTCGGCTAGGTCAGGAAGTTGCTCGAGGAGAGACACAGATTTGGCAAGTGTGTTTGCAGCGCTTTGCGATGAAACAAGCCAGAATTCACCAAAATTAACAGAAAAAGCTGCTAGGGTTAACACAACTTTTGCATGCCATGGATAACTAGACAGGACGATCAGTATCACCATTGTTGTGGCATGCGCATCTCCACCTCCTGAGCACTTGCATGTTAGCTGCCAATTTACATATATTTAGGGGTCATTATTTGATGCACAGAACAAGAAGTAATGAAATTGAAAAAAATAATAATAAAATAAAATTCAAAACGAAATATGATCTCACATCTCTGCATGAATATTCCTTCCATTTGTATTTATATGTTATCTTTGGCTAATGGGTTAAAGGAGCTCATCAGTTTGATGAGCACCTAACTGGGTTCTTAAGACAGGATGTAGTTATAGATATTAAGAGTACTATTGAGAAAAAGCATTAATAGCTGATAGATTTGTAAAATGATTTTAAATAAAAACACAAAAGCATTTAAAAGATGACTGATAAATGGGGGACAACTCTGCTTATAATTGAGCTGGTTCCCCCATCCAACAACAATCTGCTAAGTAAAGCCTAAAAAGCATTATCCTCAAAGCCCAAATTAACGCGTTGGACCAAAAAAGCCCATATATCATATTTTGGACCAAAAGGCCCATATGAAGGTAAAGGAAGATCGGTTCACACGTGTATAGAATATGCAGGGTGTGAGAAGCAGCGAGAACACTAGAAATGCTATGCTGCTATCTCCTGCTTTTGCGTATGCACGTCCTCTCAAGCATCTCTTCACTTCAACTCTCTTCCATCATCGTACAACCGCACGCTCTCTTTTAGCTCAATCCGCCATTATCACCAGCTCCACTTTCCTCACGGGGAACTTTCGGTCATCGAGGATGCAGGTACTTTCATTTTGCTCTCTCCTTAGTGTTTTCAATTGATCATTGTATTGGAATCTACTGAGACCAATCACTAGATTCCTTGCTCTCTCGAATTCGTTTGTATTTCTGGTCCAATTGCCGATTGTTATTTTTTCCTGACCTGCGTATTTTAGCTTTCGATTTTTATCGACTGTCGAGAAGCTGTTAACTTCGTATTGATCCACGTTTAGTTCTAAAAGTTAGTTAAGCTATTGCATGTAATTATAGGTTCATTAACTGTTAATCTATTTATGGAACGAGAGGGAATTTTTGTTTAGTCCGTCCGTTATGAATTGTTTCAATTGTGATGGGGAATCTATAGAACATACGAGAACCAAAGGAATCTATAGATCTCTCTCAGGTCTCAAAGGAGCCTTTAACATACGGTGATCTGGAAACGTGCAGGATTTTAATTTGAGATTTTAGCCGGTAATTGTTTATTCTAGGGGGAATTATTTTTGGACCCTCGTCCTGGTTGATGGGATAATGGCCCTATTGATGCTCCAACCTAGAAGATCTTTTCAGTGTTTCAATGTGAATTGAAAATGGTCTTTAACTATTGACTCCAATTATTTTAGTGGTAGCGCCTTTTGTGTGTCGACATAAAGGATAGGCCCATGCTATGAGTTGGTATGTAATATGCTTTTATTTGGAATTTTTAATAAATTAATGTCAGGGTCAATTTTATCAAGCAGTGTGGACATACACTTTTGTGCTGGTAACTTGTGGGGGGACTTATTCCACTCTTTCTAAAGGTTACCAACATAATGCATGCTCAATATCCTTGGATGAATACACTAGACCCTTTGTCTTCTCTCATGAAGAGGCTGAACAACTCAACAAGGTATCTGAATTGATGGTTGCAGGTTTATTTTCTACTTGGAATTAATGTTGGTAGCAAGATTCAAGACTCAGATGCTTTTTATAGTTCCTTCCTTCAGATCATAATTTAGCCTTTCATCTCTCTGTCCTCACCACCCTGGGAGAGGAACGAAAGAGAAAAAAAGAGATCTGTATTGATACTTTTTTATGCTCCATGACCTTGCTTTCTTTTATCAGCATTTGAAAGGGCAAATTATTTAAATTATTTTCCTTGAAAGTTTATCTGATTCTATACAAATTATATTAATTATGATATCTTTACAGTCTGGAAATAGCATCGACAAGAATAAAGCAATGGTGGAGAATTTGCAACGCTATGGAGTAATATCATCAAAAAAGGTAGCTGATGTTATGGAGACTGTAGACAGAGCTTTGTTTGTTCCTGATGGAACTCCACCTTATGTTGACAGCCCTATGGCAATAGGCTACAATGCCACTATATCTGCACCTCATATGCACGCCATGTGCCTCCAGTTGCTGGAGCAGAATTTGCAGCCTGGGATGCATGCTCTGGATGTTGGCTCTGGTATATATTTCATGAACTTTATCTATTTCATGAACTTTATCTATCTTATTTATTCTATCATGTCATGAATAGAATATCTTAGGAGTAATGCTGTTTGCTTATTTGATAGGGAATGGGAATCTTTATGTTGATACGAGTCATTAGTACAGAAGATATTTAAGTGGTTTTCTCTTTCAGCATTTCTCATAGATTTTTATTTTTTAATTTTTTTTCCCATCAATATTCACCATGTCCATGCTCTCTATTTTTTGCAGGGACTGGGTATCTTACTGCATGCTTTGCTTTGATGGTTGGACCCCAAGGTCGTGCTGTTGGCGTGGAGCATATTCCTGAATTAGTTTCTTCTTCATTGGAGAATATTCAGAAAAGTGCTGCAGCTTCACTGTTGAAAGACGGTTCTCTCTCGGTGCATGTTGGTGGTATGATATCTAGAGTGGCTTCTGTTTAAAATAGCACCACCAGATTCAGAAAAATTCTG